>APFE031461602.1:51975-95624 GCA_000404065.3 Pinus taeda
ACTGGTCCCATTATCCCCAGTCGGACCCGCTATACCAAACGGATAAGGAGCTGCCAACCAAGGTCTGGACCGGGTGGGTATCCCCCTTGTTGTCGACCCGATTTTCGGGGCTTCAACAGGTCCTCGTCTCCCATGATGTATATTACCTCAAAATATGGATGGGTCTTCACCCCTGCTACATCCACTTCCATGTCCTCCAGTTTCCCGATTAGAAGGATACAATGTTAATTCGCCATCCTCAACTGGATCATTGAAAATGTCAATTGAGTTTTTCCCATTGCTTCCCATGTTTTCCTTGGCACAATGTTGACATCTAAGCCAAGATCCAACATAATGTCCTTAATCTAAAACCCCGCAATCTGAGGATCAATCCGGAACTCTCTTCATGTTCTCTTCTTGTTCCTTCGTACTCTCTTAGACTGTATTTCAGGTAGGTTAGTGGATATGAATCCTCCCTCAACCTTTTCTTCTATGATGGCGACTTTTAGACTCTTCCAAAATTGCCCCAACATCTGGTCATCATTCACGATCTGTAGAAAAAAATTGAACCAGTCTTCGATGGTTCGGACTGCTGTGGACTATGATAGATCTAGGCTCTTATCTTTAAGAGATTCGGGCTACTAATTCTATGACCCTCCATCTCCAGTCAAATTGTCAAAAAAAATTGTTTCTTCATTGTAATATTGCTTCTATTGCTCAAGGTCGTATGAGCGCTTTGGGGAGGCTAGTCTTATAATTGTGGGCTAGTCTGTGACTCCTCGATCAGCCACAGTATTTTCACCTCCTCGTGTAACTATATTGATATTCGAGAGGGGGGTCACCTCTGACACTGTTGGCTCTGCATTGATTAAGTTCTACCCCCTCTATCGGTTTCACTCTTCCCATCTTGCAATCAGTTCTGGATAGTCCTATGTTGCATGCGCGTTGACCCTACACTGTGAGCACCATGCTCTTCTTGGTAATGGGAAGTCCCGCAAAACATGCCCTTCTTAATCACATTTGTAGCAGTGAACTGGACCTCTACCACCTGCCCTTTCGCCACTTGTTCCTCCTCCTCCTCGCTCTTGAGGAGTCTCATTGACTCGGAAGGTTGAGCAATCTAACCTATTAGCTAAAGCATCCAGTTCCCTACACGAGTTGGCATGGTGAGTTGTAGAAGAAATAAATTCACAGTAATTTTTATTAGGAGCATTGGAGTATTTTTGCAGTATTGGGCACAGACGAGGGGGGTGTCCATACCCCCTGCATACCTCATAGTATTCTGGTTGGTTGCACCCAGGATATAAACATTGCGATCCTATTTGTCTGACTCTTGTTGTGGGTATAGGCCCAGGTGGTCCTACTAGTGTGGACATGGTGTTTGTGCCTTGCAACCTTGGACATTATATAGAAACATGACCTTCCACTAAATAGGTTGTACACCATACATTTGGTCACATCAAGTGGGCTGGTTACAGATCCTTCAACTTCTCTGTCGAACTTGCAATTTGATGTTAAAGACCCAAAATAGATGAATTTTGCAACATCGCTTCCCCCCCGGTACTTGTGTGGGTATCTTGCCATAGCTTCAACCTGAGTTGCTTGCTTGAGAGCATCTTATAGTGTATCAATTTTATATTGCCTCAATGGCGTATGGGTGAGAGGCAATAGTTCTTTGATAAACCAGTCCCTTTGATGATTTGAATCTACCAAGTAACTTAGTTTATCGATTGCGTCTTTAAATCTTTGCATCAACTCCCATGCAGTCTCTCCCTCCCGTTGTTTTATCTTCCACAACTTCATCAACCCTTGCTAATTAGTTTGTGGAAGTTTAAATTCTTGTAAATTCTCTTTTAACATCATCCACGGCTGGATTATGGTGTAACTTTGACCACTTTATGAACCATCTCAAGGCCCTTTCCCTTAGAGTGGTCTGTTATTCGAGGTCTGTTATTCGATTAACTTCACATCATTTGGCATCTGGTGGGCCCTCCATATGGCTTCACACATATACTAATGTTGTTCTACGTCATTTTTCCCCTTGCCAGACAAGTCGGGATACCTTGTGAATGATCACGCCAATTTTTACTGAGTCCATGCTAAGAACACAAATCCTTATAATCTAGGCTATAGCGGTCCCTGTAAACTTGTACCACTACTACTAACTTCACTGCTACTAGAACTAGCTTTATAATTAATATGCACACTATGAACTCTTATAGTTTTGATTAACTTAGATAGGAAATTGTCAGGAGTGTGATAGAGTACCAGGGGAAGTTTGGGGGAGACACTACCTAAGCTTCAAGGAGGAAGATCGTTGATTCCTTTGGACAAATCATCTTCAGCAAATAGTATTCATATAGAAAAATGCATGCTATCTTCTAAGCTTTCCTCCAATCCTAAGTGGCCCTTTACATCCAACATCTCCATCTCCACTGAGGGGGTGGGTCCCTATCACCTCCTAGACCCACTGCAGTTGCAGCCTTCTTTTCCTCCCCCACTAAGTTTCCTTCCATACTTTCTACTTCTTCCAAATCGCTCAATACCGCTCCTACTTGGTGAAATCCCTTTTTTCACCTTTTAATAATCTGTATGGCCCTTTGCTGTCATTTCTCCGATATCCATGCTCTCCTTTGTGCTCTTAGATCCATGGATTTTCAAGAGGCATCTGTGTCCATACTCGAGACTATCTCATAGTTCCCCACTCGGTAGCATCCGTTCCTCTAGGTCCTTCCCCTAGTACTAGGTGTTTATGCTACCATGCTTGGGTTTTGGAAGACCAGCAAGCCTTATTCCACCATTAAAACCTTTATCCACAGGGTAACCTCCTTTAGTAGCTTCCCTCGTAACCTTGATCAGAACACAACTTCAGCTTTCAAAAAATACTGATGGCTTTCTATTGTGAATTCAATAATGTATCCTTCCAGCGTGGTCTGTACCTAGAAATCTACCACTCTCGTCATATTCGTATCAAGATTATGTAGTGCAATGAGATACGCTTGAGTCCAAGTGCGACAAGATGGATTTTTTTCATTGGACTTTCCTTTCACCTGCAATATTTGCAACTAGTTGTAAATTTCTTCTGGGAACTTGCACCAGAAGATCTCATACTGATAACTAACTAGATTTGAATACAGGATTTCCTCCTTCAACTTCCCAATAGTTCATCGGTGGAGTTGAACTTGCTGAGAAATAAATTGGTCCACTTGTTCATCCCACTAGTTTCACAGTTCTTTCTTAAAGATCCCCGATACCATATTCCAAGCCCCTTTTTAAATTTCAGGTCCCAGCAACAGAACCGTTTGTTGGCACAGAAATAGCAAAAGGGTCGAGACCCCAGGTTTCAGCGCATGGGCCAACAAGGCTCCATTGTAGTCTAGCATAACGCTGACATTTTTACCTTACCCAGAATGAGTAAGGAGTCTTATCCGAGGCATGTCGCGACCTTAGTTAGATGAGGGTTGAAATATAACATTAGGTAGAATCATATTAGAGAATCATTAGCATAGAACATTGGATCATTATACAAGGAAGTCAGATGGAAACAAACCATGCGTGTTGTAATAGAAACACTACTTAAACATGTGCATACATAAAAAATTAAAGGACCAGAATAACATACAACTAACGCACTATGATCCCCATAGCAATATTCATCATTAATTTGAGAAGTGAGTACATTACATCAGGCTCAAGGCCTCTTCCCCAACATACAGGGCTCTAACAAGACATAATATAGCTTACGGAATGATAGGTTCAAAGCAATTCTCATAGCTCCGCAACACAGGAGTAACAACATCAACAAGAACAACAACCCTTTTTGGTTCTCCTTTCTGCCTTTTGTATTCTTCCACCTTCTCTTTGCATGCCAACCTGAACTGTCAGTTCCTTCCCAGGCTCTCTGCCTTCTCCTTTTCTCGTTTGTCTCCATTCCTTAGTTTTCCTTACTCTTTTCTTGCCTTCTCCTTCCCATCATCCCTCTGCAACTTCTAGTCTTCTGCAAGTTCCTTCCTTTTTCTTGGTTGTTATTTTCGCATCTCTCTAATGACCATTTCTGCCACTTGTCACCAGCCTTTTGACTTCTCTCCAAAACGTCTTATTTCCTCCAAAAATAAAGGCCCCAATAGGTGCCATGAAGGAAATGTTGTTAGATGCATTCTAGAATGATGAGTAAGGGGATGATGCTCATATCACTGATACCTTATTCGAAAGCCTGAAATTTGCTTCTACCACCCCTCTCTTTGGACCTAGAGGCAAGTAAAAGTCTACTCAGTTGGGGACAATGATGTTGATGTACAACATGAAAGCAAAGTTTGGCATGTCGAATGCATGTTTTTCGGCAATATTGAGGTAAATGAATTACATGATTAATCAAGTTCTTTATATTTTGTCACACAATCAAATTTAAAAATTGTCGATTTTATGAATATTAAATATTGACATTGTACAATTATATTCCCCACCAACTACAAGATATTCAAAGATAAGGTTCTCCTGAGTGATAATATCTTGTTAGGTAACTGCGAAGAGGCAAAGCAACTGTTGAAAATGTTGGGTGTTGAGTACATAACATATGATGTATGTCAGAATGATTGTATTCTATATAGAGGAGAATATGAAAACAAAGGGATATGTCTAAAATGTGGGCATGACAGGCACTGTAATTCAAAACAAATGGGTAAATCACATGGTCCTCCTCATAAGATATTGTGGCACATGCCTATAATCCCAAGGATTTAAAGACTCTTTCGTTGCAAAGAATTAGTTATGTTGTAGGGATGACATGCCTCACACATAAGTGATTCAAGAGTTATGCAAATCCCAATAGATTCAGTAGCCATGAAGCATTCTAGGATAAATGGCCTGGAAAATTCAAGGATGAACTACGAAGTCTATGACTCAGCATAGCCATGGATGGTGTCAACCCATATTCCCTCCAAAACACCAACTATTAGGTTTGTCCTATAGTAGTGATCAATAAAAATATCACCCCATGGTTGTCTGTGAAGAATGACCATCTCATGTTGGATCTCATAGCCCCTGGTAGAAGACACGTGAAGGATATGGATATCTACTTACAACCATTGGTAGATGAATTTAAGGAGTTATGGGAAGGGATACATGTATACGATAAATCAAGACCCATTGTAACAGAGAGGATTTTTAAGTTGTATGGCATATGTGATTACACCATACATGATTATTCAGGCTTAGAAGTTTCCTCTGGTAAATTACATTCTTATTGATTTGTTTAGTAACAATATTGTTTCACATATTAATTTAATTTGTTGCAATTGTTTATATCTTCATGGTTGCTAACATGTTGGCATGTATACAATAATTTAGCAGGCCTTGTAACAAAATGATATCATGGATGTAAACGTTTTAGACCTTCATTGAAGGCTAGGTGGTCCAACCACCTATGAAATCCAATGTATGACTACTCCAGGTTATTCATTCTAGAATAACACCCTTACAGAAGAGCAACATTTGCTTTCAATGGTAAACGAGAGAGAACCCAAAGGCCTGCAATAATGACACCATCTGGATGGCTTAGAGCATATGAGATAGAGAAGGAGAAGGAGTTTGAAAAAAAAATTATTCAAATGGGGAGCCTATGTCAGATGATCCATATTTCTTCAACACCTATGTTGAGAAATTTCCCATTGGGATGAAAAGGAAATCTATCTTTTATGAGCTCTCATATTGGGAGCATCTTAAGATGGCCCACTTACTAGATCCCATACATATATTTAAAAATGTTTCATCTTATTTATGGAGGCACATATCATCAAAAGAAAGTGACATATTGGTTGTTAGGATAGATATTATTTCTTCAAATACTAAAAAGAAACATTGGCCAAGACAAGAAACTAGAGGAGAGGCTGGCCTCACTTGGTCTTTCAAAGAAGGTGATGTCCCATGGATTTTAAAGAAATATGATCTTTCTTTGGCAAAGGAAGTTAAAATGAGTGTCAGGGTGCCTTCTTTATATGGGTCTTCACTACGAACCTACTTCATTGTGGATGATTGTTCGTCAGGGTTGAAATCACATGACTATTTGAACCTTCTAAGAGTACGTATGTCAAAAAAATGATTTTATATTTATTTTCATTTTTATGTAATGGGATATTTTATAATAAAAAAAATTGTGTAATGTACTATTTACTGTGTTGTGTCATTATCCTCTGCTCGTGTGTGGGTGTGTGAACCATGACTTCCCCCAAGACCTACGACGTGACATATCTAAATTATTTGTATTTGTACATTATATCACATCAAAGGAGATTCATATGGCTAGAATTCCATGATGGCATCAAGAGATAGCTGAGATTGTTTGTATGTTTGAGACGAAACCGCCAACGAGTTTCACGGACTTGCAGGTTCATCTTCTAATTCACCTAGTAGATGAGGTTGAATTAGTTGGGGTTGTTTCTTATCATTGGATGTTATTCTTAGAGAGGTACATGAAGAAATTGAAAGGTTTTGTTCGATAAAGGGAAAATCTTGAGGGGTCTATGGTAGAGGAGTACATATCATAGGAGTCTAGTACATCAAGAAGATCGACAACACGCCAAATGCGGAGATTTGGGACGACAAAACAGATGAAGACAAAAGAGAAGGGGAGCTTCTCGAAACAAATGGAAAGAGGCACATTATAAAGAGTAAGTGCAGGCTTATCATTTGCCAAATTACTACAAAATAACTTTTCACACTAAACTTCATATTAATGTAAATTTTGATCTTATATGTACTATATATATCTGTTGGTTTGATTTCATCAGTGAATTCAGAAATTGAAGCCATCAACAAATTCATTCTTTACAATATGGAAGCAACAAGGCCATGGGTTGAATTCTACAAAGAGAAGAGGAGGAAATGGGATAATGACAGGAAATAATTCAAATGGTTGAATGGTAGAAGTGTGTCTTATCTTGATCATTTAAAATAAAATATGTCAATGACATGCCCTAACAGTTGGGATGGTGATCAAGTCAGAGAAAAATACGGTGCATCTGGTCATTACCCATGTGCTGAAGAGGATGCGCTAAACATAGGAATTGGGTGTATCAACTTGGTAATTATAATCTCTTTATGTACAATTTTAATTTCATATTTCACCTTTGAATTGTAACATCTATATATGTTATATTTTTAATTATGTTTGGGTTATTAGACACATGACACTGTGATTTTTTCACTTTTTTATAAGTGAATTTGTTCCCATATATGTGGGCATATGGACATCATTTTCACACTAAGGATGTCGATGATGGATGCATGACACAAGACTATGGAGTGGAAGTCGAGTTTGACCAATCTAGTCGTGCTAGCCACTATGAACAAAACCTAATGCATGGGACATTAGGTTACGTTGGAAAGATACAAAGATCATTCAAGTGGACTTCTCTTCATTCCAATGTGTTATTTTTAGGTGCAAGTGGTGGGACACCTTTTGATTGGAAGAATGTAAAGGAAGACCGCGATAGTGGGTTGATGTCTATCAACTTTATAAAGATGTGGCATGAAGCTAGGGAGCGTTATGTTTTCCCAAAACACTGCAACCATGTGTTTTCTTACCCATATGTGTTAGAAAAGGATTGCCGGTTCATATTAAGACATGACCCTAGATCAAAACATGTTTTTGAGAACAATAGTGTAATCATGCCAAGCGTCGAGGAAGATAATCAAGGCGATGACAATGGAGAGTGATATGTACTTGTGTTATTTCATCATTTATACTATTATTGTATGTTTTTGTTTTTATTATTTCACTAAGTATTTCCAATTGTTGTTGCTCCCTTTGTTGACGTCTCTGCTACAGGATTGACACATAAAATACATCAACCTCATACATAAAATACATATATTTTTAATTAAATGAAAATTGTATTTATTAATATGGAAACATAACTTTAAATAAATAACTAAACATTATCGGTGCGTCAAAAACACAGTCATGCATCGACTTCGGTGCTCTGTAAAACACAACTGCACAGTAGATGGTGCACACATACCTATGACGCACCGTTGTTAGTTCACAAATTTAAATTTTTATAGTGGTACATCACGCGTATGCACCGGTGCGCATGTATAACATTTTCGTAGTGGTGCATCACACGTATGCACCGGTGTGCACGTATAACATTTTTTGCACCGAGAAGAAACATTCACGATATCGAACACACCGAGATGTAGCTATTTTTTAAATATTATTTAAGTGGTGTGTTGGGTAATATGATAGCACCAGTGTGAGCAGAAAGAACAAACGCACCACAATTGTGATGGTGATTAAGAGGCATTTTTTTGAGTTTCAAATAGAATTGGTGATGCATTTTTGTTTCTTGTTTAGATTACGCAAATAAATATCTATTTTTTGTGTATTTGTAACTAATTATTTAAAGTATACATGCCTTTATCATTGTGAGCATGATATAATATTAACGAGGAGAAATGTGAAAAACATGAATTTTAGTGATAATCTGATAATTTAATTTGTATTATTTAACTCATATTTATTGTTAGAAAGAGTTATATTTAAACTAGTACAATAGCAAATAAAAAACCAAAATAACATCAAAATGTTATATCTTTATTACTAGAAAAAGTTCACTTGCCTCTTTAAGGGAGAACTTCCAAAAGAGCAAATCCCCAACTACAAGTAACTTGATCACAAACTTTATTTTACATTTTTTATCCTCATATTTAGAGGGAAATTTTTAATTTAAATTGGTAAGAGTTGTTATAAAGATTAAATTTAAATTACTTGAAAATCTCATAACTTTAGTAATAAAATAAATTTTATAAAACTAGAATTTTTTAAATTGTATTAAATCTAAATTAATTGTGTCGAGAGGTGCTCTACAGCTAAGTATGGGAGAGATGTTGTCACATAACGTTACATTTAAAAATAACAACATAATAATTCAAATTAACAAATTAAAAATAGTAATGAGAAAAGAAATTAATGTCGGCCATAATTACAATACTTCAATTTACACCTTACTACAAATAACTTGATCACAAACCTTATTTTACATTTTTTTATCCTCATCTTTAGAGAGAAATTTTTAATTTAAATTGGTAAGAGTTGTTATAAATATTAAATTTAAATTACTTGAAAATCTCATAACTTTAATAATAAAATCAATTTTATAAAAATAGAATTTGTTAAAGTTGTATTAAATCTAAATTAATTGTGTGGCGCTCTACAGCTAAGTATGGGAGAGATGTTATTGTTGTCACATAATGTTACATTTAAAAATAGCAACATAATAATTCAAATTAACAAATTAAAAATAGTAATGAGAAAAGAAATTAATGTCTGCCATAATTACAATACTTCAATTTACACCTTAATCTTATATAACTTTATATAGATATATAATGTAACCGCAAGTAAAAAAAACAAAAAATAGCTTTTATTATGAGGAAGAAATGTAATGAGTAAAAAAATATAATTTACTTTTTACTACAAGGAAAAAATGTAATTTTTTCACATGATAAGAAATAATATTATTGATATTACATTATGTGTAAACATTCTATATTTCATTTATATGTGATATTTAAAACAAAAATATAATTATAACAGAAAATATGTTACTCATAACCATAAGTAAAATATTTTCAATGTCCATATTAAATAACATAATTTTATAGATACTTTATATAGAGAAAAATAAAGTAATTTAAATTGAAATTTTTCTTATATTTTCACTCTAGTGAGAAAAAAATGAGAGAATTCTTATTCCATTAATAGTTGCTTTCTAATTCAATGTATGAGGGATATTTGTAAAATTTTCAATGTTTAATATGAATTTGATATGTAATATTTTAGAAAATATTAATAATAAAAATAATTACACGTATACATACAGGAAAAAAAATATGAGGAGGCATATTTTAACATTTTAATACAAAGAATGTGAATTATAAATAAAATATTTCAATGTCAACTACATAGATATTAATATACCCGTTGCATAGATCCACGAGATCAAATCTCTTTTCACTCAAAAAGATGTTTGCATCTCAAGAGGTTTGATCCCTCTCATCTTGGTAGATCCAAAATTAAGATGGATCTAGGCTGCTGGTTGTAAAAAAAAATTAGACTTAGGTTTTTTAAATTTAACAATAGATTGAATTTTATAAACCAATATTGAATTAGTTAAGTTGTATTTTTGAACGAGATATTATTAATAATATTTTATATTAAAAATTGAATGGGTTACACATTTTCGTCTTTTTAAGAACTAAGTAAATTATTTTACCTTTAATTATTTTATCATTGTGAGTATTGAAATATTTTAATAAATAAGTTAGATTGAATATCAATGAACTATCTAAGCAATAGAAAACTATTTATCTTAATTTTACAATCATAATTTCAACCATACTAATTTTTGTAATTATAAAAATATCTTTGCATTTTTTAAAGTAAGTCACCTTACATGCAATTTTATATATAAAAGTTTGAAATAAATTCAACAATACATAATCTATAATAAAGATTGTTTCATAAAAATAAACATCATGACGATAATCATCTAACAAACATAAACATAATCTAAGATACACATCTAAATTCACTACCATCATCTAATTATATACACTTTTAGTATCACATATAAACGTCATTAGATAACACACAAATCTAATATTCTAACAGGGCATCATCATCGTGATCACATCTAACAAAACACAAAGGTTGTAATCTAACACCATCTCAATGCACATCATCAAATTAATATAAATATCGCGTTAAAAAAATGTTATCACGTACACATCTATCTGCAAGCACATTCCATAAACATATCTAACATGACCTAACAATATATACATCAACACCAACATATAAATTAAGTACATAAACATGGGTAACATATTGACATTGCCAGGTTCAACAACAGCCATTAGAAAAAAACTCGTTCAGTTGGTGAGTGCTTGCCCTAATCCCTACGTCGACGCTCTTTGCAGCCTCCCCTTGCACGTTCAATTGGGGCCTCTTTGTGCCCTGACCGCCATGGTTGAACTGCATCAGCATCCTGGTGCCCTCTCCTTCAAAGATATGATTACTGGTCGGCCTCCAAACCAGGCTTCCTTCTTCACAAAGTTTGTCTCCAGCTCAGCCTTCTGCACACCACCAGGAGGAAACTCTAACAAAGAAGGAACAACGCATCCACAACAAAAATAGCTTCCTCAAAGGAAAGAAGAAACAACGAAAAGGATAAGCAAGGATACTCAAGCAGAAAAAGGTAAGGTTGCAAAATTAACTGGGTGCCAAATTAATCAATGAAGGAAACAAAAATTCTTTGGCTCTAAACCCATCTTCATGTCAATGAATTTCATTTCTTGGAATATTAGAGGGATAACAGTCCTAGGAAGAAACGAATCTTAAAAAATAGAATCATGTTTGATCATCCTGACATCCTTCTAATTCAAGAAACTAAACTAGATTCATCTCACCCCCCTCTCCTTCTCAACTCTTGTTTCAAGCCATACAACTCCTTAGCCAACTCGATCACCGGTTTGGTGGGGGGTATAATGACCTTTTTGGGAAACTCCAAGTTTGACCTCATATCCTCTCTAGCCACTCATCATTCCATAACAATGATCCTGAGAATCATAGGCACCAACGAGAGTATTTGCATAACTAATATTTATGCCCCGCACAAGGTGACTGACCGAATTAAAATGCTCCAAAGCATCTCCAATCTCCTAGATCCATTACACCTTCCTCTCAAAATAATAGCAGGGGATTTCAATATGATGACAAACTTGTCTGAGAAGAAAGGAGGTTTCTAAAAGCTGGATAAGGACTCTAAGGCTTTCCTTACCACCATTGAAAACCTCAACCTCATTGGCATTCCCACCAACAATGGTACTTTTATTCTACCACAAGCAAGCTCAGATCACTGACTAATCTCTCTCAAGATTCAAATTTCCCATGGTCCGAAAAATAATCCTTTCAGATTCGAAGCCTTCTGGTTGGATCACCCGGACTTCATGGAAAAAATGAAAAAATGGTGGACTTTCCCTCCCATCAAACTAGAAACAAAATATACATGATCCAACAAAAGTTAAAACATATCAAAGAGGAAATCAAAAAATGGAATAGAGAAACATTTGGCATCATCATCACGGACAAAAAAAACTTGGAGCATCAATTGGAACTTCTCCAACAAAACATAACTGAAGAAGGGCTAATGGAGAACAGTAAGTAAGAGGAACAAATATTACAACAAAGCTGGGAGAAAAGAACCATCCAGGAAGAAAATTTGTGGCAACAAAAATCCAGAATCAATTGGCTGAAATGTGGGGAAAGGAACACTGCATTTTTCCATAAAACAATGATACATCATAGGAGAAACAACAGAATCCTAGCTTTGAAGAACCAAGATGGTCATCTGATTCACTCTCAATAGTAGTTGGAAACTGATCTCAATCATTATTTCAGCTCTCTTCTCAAAGAGCCAAGGAATGACCAGGATCAGGACATTAAAAAAATCACCAAGCATATCCCCAAAATCCTCATGGAGGAGCATAAAAAAATGATCCTAAGGAAAGTCTCCCTCCAGGAAGTGGAAGATGTGGTCATGGGAATGCCTAATTACAAAGCCCTAGGTCCGGATGGTTTCACTATTGATTTCTACAAAGCTTGCTATCCCATCCTCATGTTGGATGTGCACGCCCTTGTGGAAGAATCTCTCATTCAGAAGTTTGTCCTTAAAGCCCTTAACTCCACTTTCATAACTTTGATTCCTAAGGGAAATTATGTTGACTCCCCGAACAAATTTAGGCACATAGCCCTCTAGAATGTCATCTACAAAATAATTTCCAAAGTCCTCGCCCATCGGATAAAAGTCATCCTTCCTCTCTTAATCTCCCATCAACAGTCTGGCTATGTGGAAGGAAGGAAAATCATGGATAGTATCATCCTTTCTCATGAGCTCATCCACTCTCTCAAATCCAAAAAAAAACTTGGTATGATGATTCAGCTAGATATGTCTAAATCCTTTGACAAAATTAGTTGGGACTATATGGGACTAGTCCTCGAAGCATTTGGGTTCCACAAATGCAGCATCAAGTGGATCATCGCTATGGTGTTGGGAGATTTTTTCTCCATCCTTGTGAATGGTTCCCCTTCACAACCCTTTAATCCTTCCAGGGGTATCAAGTAAGGGGACCCTATCTCTCCCTTCCTCTTTGTCATTATGGTTGAAGGGCTAAGTTGCTCAATCTCTGCTGCCTTGCAAGCCAATAAGCTCACTGGTCTCCAGCCCCACACCTCTTCTCCCCCTGCACGCACCAGCAATTTGTGGATGACACCCTTCTTATGGGGCTCCCAACTATCAAAGAAGCTTCCTCTTTCTTGTCCATTCTATCTGACTTCTCTACTGTCTCTTTAACCTCTATCAACCCCGAGAAATCCAAGTTGTTCTTCTTTAACACTTCGTTGCCCATTCGAAGGAACATCGCTAGACTCTTGGTCATTCCCATTAGTACCCTCCCCCCCACTTACCTTGGAGTTCCCCTTATAAACAAGTCACTCTCCCAAACCACTTGGGAGGACCTGATCAATAAGTTGGAAAAAATAATTGCCAATTGGACCTTCAAATCTCTCAATCTGGCAGGCCATCTTATCCTGGTTAAATTTGTTTTACAAGCCATCCCACTCTACTTGTACTTGGCTTTGGCAGCCCCAAAAGTGATTTCAAACAAAATCAAGAACCTGCAGAGGAACTTCTTCTGGAGAGGTGTAGAGGTAAAACAGAAATGGGCTCTGGTGGCATGGGAAAAAAATTTCAAGCCCAAAAAAAATGGTGGCCTTGGTCTTAGAGACATAGACCTCCTGGGAAAGGCCATGGGGGCCAAAAACTTATGGATATGGATTGCAAACCCCAACTCCCCTTGGGGAATCCTATGGAAAGAAAAGTACACCCCCTCTCTCTCGCAAGAGAAAATTATCAGGCTAAATGGAAATATCAAAGGTTCAATCATCTGGAACCAAGCATGGGAGAAAAGGGATATCATTCAAGTTCATAGTTTCTAGGAAATAGGCAACAAAAACAAGGCTCTTTTCTGGGAGGATGGCTAGCAACAAAGTCTGGAACTTGATCAAGATCATTACCACCAAATCAAAGCTGATATCAAAAACAGAGGAAAGATAAAAGTCAACCAGTACTGGAAAACGAGTGACGAAAGAACAGATGGAGAATCTGGATGGATAAAGAGGATTGGACTCCCCATATGAATCCTCAATTCTGGTTAGACCTCTCATCAGAACTTCAAAAAAGACAAATCCTCCTTAACTCTATCAAGGATCAAATTAGATGGGGGGGAATTCAACAGGACATTTCGATTTAAAATAAGCCTACAAATACATCACCAAGCTAAATCAACTTCAACCAGACCCAAAGGGGAACTCAATCTAGGATAGGAAGCACTAGCCATAAATATTTAGCTTTCTATGGTTATACATGCATAGAAATATTTTAAAGTGGGACAACCTAAGAAGAAAAGGCTTTATCGGTCCCTCGAGACACCTTCTTTTCCAGTAAGAAGAAGAAACCCAAAATCACCTGCTAAATGTATCCCCATACGCGTCCAAATTATGGGATTGGATCTTACTAGTTTTCAATAGTTCAGATCGGGACCCCTCCTCCATTCAAAGCACCATTGTGAATTGGATATTTGTCTTCTCCTCACATCCTCTAGTTAACAGCGCATGGTATTTAATTCTTGGTCTGGTCTGTTGGGCATTGTGGAAGGAGCGTAACGCAAGAATCTTTCGTGGCATCTCCACCAGGGACGAAATCATAATCTTGAAGATCAAAAGTGAAATCCATGAAATAATGACCTCTCTACCTCCTCAGATGGCCAAAGCCCCTCCCTCTATCTTCAAATAGAGAATTCTCTTAATGTTGGATCTCCTTCAAATCAAGGTACACGAAGTCACCCCCCTCTCCAGACATGAAAATCAAAAAAACATCTAGAGGCCGCCAAAGCAGAGGAATTTCAAGATCAACTACAATGGTGGTGCTAAAGGGAATCTGGGTCAAGAAGGTTTTGGAAGAGTCTTTAGAAACACAAAAGGAGAAGTAATCTGCATATATGAGGGCAATATACTTTCAACCACAAATAATGTTGTAGAACTTCATGCCTTGGAAAATGGCATCACCATAACGCACCACCTAAAGTTCAATCTTATGATTGTAGAAGGAGATTCCACGCTAGCCACTTAGATTGGTAAAAAACTTCAGCAGGGCATCGAGGTGGACAAAATTTCATAAAAATGGCACCTAAACAAAATAGTACAACGGATCAAGCAGAGAATTGATAGCATGGCAGGCCTCCACTTTCAATCCATCAAAAGAAAGGGAAATAAACTCATGGATAGGCTGGCAAATGAGGGTACGGTTGGGACCTTACACCTAAATTCCTGAACGTGGTAGGATTTGGACGACAATGAACTCCGTCAACACTGCGCATCAATCAATGTCGTAGATAATCAATCCGCCGAGAAATAATGGTTCGAGTTCCCTTCATCATTTCAAGGTCGATTCTCAGTTTCGTAAGAAGGACAGAATTGTGGCACACACGCCCAGACTCATCCTTGGCTTGCCTAACTCAAGGGACCTCGTTTCCACCTCCCCTCTCCCTTGCGTGGTCACTGCCTCCCAGTCACATCCTCTCTGCTAGCTCTTCTTCCACCGCCTCGCATCAGATCTTCGCATGCTTCCCCTTCTTGCCCCTATTCCATGCTCCCGGCCTCCCTCCATCCCTCAGCCTCTATATATCCCCCCCCCCCCTTATCCCCCTCATTCTCCTCTCTACCTCCATCCCTATCCATTGGTCCTTCACTCCTTGGTTCCTCTCGCTACCAAACCTTTCTGCTCCTATCATGGCCCCAAAGAATTGCTCCACCCCTGGTTCCAGTAAGGGAGGTGCGCACAGTCATGCAGCCTCCCATTGGAAATCTATAGGTTATCCCCCCACCACTCATGTGGAGACCTCCGTAAGGCACACATCTCTATTTTACATGATGACGGTCAATCCTAAAAGTCAACAGCGCATTGCCAAATTAGAATCCCAAGCAAATGATCTTCGAAGAGAGGTCACAACTGAGGAAGTCAATGTCGACTTTTCCTGGATTCTAGATCCTACCCTCACCCGAGCGTGCAAAAACCTCTACGCACGAACTATCGAAACATGGTGGCAAATGAAAACCATCATGGGTCTAGTGATGTAGGAGTAGGAGGAGTGCACCAAGGCACTCGAAAAAAAGAATGGCAGTTTGACTGAGAAGTTTGTAATTTATGTCGAAGCCATCGACCACTGTCGATTTATAACTCGAGACGAACCACAATACACTGTTATTAGGAAGAAGTCGATGACGAAGGTCCATTCGGCTACAGAAGGATCCCCAAGCATCAAGAAAGAGGTTGTTGGGGCCTCTATTAGTCGTTCGAACACCACCGCACAGCAGGAGGGAAGCTCTTAGGAGACTCCCCTTCGTCTGGACGAAAATCTAGTAACCACCAATCAAGATTGACTTCGACAACCTCCTTTTTGTCTCTATTCCTCCACGAAGGACTATCTGTCAAGGAGGAAAATGACTCTCGCCTTGTATGCCTCGCTATGGCTTTCTTCTACTCTCTCTGTTTCTATAATCTCAGTTTTGAGAATGTTGTAAAGAGGGTTCTACTCTGTTTCCACCTATGGACTCAAAACCCATTTTTTCCAAGGTTGCATTGTAAAAAATATAAATCCATGGCCATTTCTGCAATTTTTGTTGGGTCTTGGGTCAGGCTCTCTCTCCCACACAACCCAAAAATGTAATTTGTCAGTTCCTTCAGTAATATATTTTATCTTATTCACAAACAAAAAAAAGTACATAAACATGAACAAAAAAAATGATATATATATATATATACACACACACACAAAGAAGTCAACTAACTACATCATGAAGCAAAATAAATGCAATCAAAAGTCTGATACAACAGACGTAGTAGTGCTTGCAGCCTGGTATGCAGTAGAGGACGATGAATGGTCAACTACTGCCTCATCAAGTATGTTTGTCGAACTCAGCTGAGGTGGAAGACTAAGAGGTGGTTGGTCTACAGGAGAAGGTGGCCGGTATGCTCTATCAGGAGAAACATGCAGCACATCCTTTAGCTCTAATATCTCATCATCAAGCCACTGACAAGCAAGTGTACTACCAGAAGGATCACCAACACCCTGATGGTCATGATCTGATGGGGTGGCACCACGAAAAGCATCATCATTTCCATCCTCATCATCATGATCATGATCATCACCCTCATCATCAAGATCATCATAATCACCCTCATCATCATCATCACCCTCGTCATCAAGATCATCATAACCACCCCCATCATCATCATGACCACCCTCATCTGATGGGTGGGTTGTTTCATGATGCCCTACATCCCTCATTGTTTCTAGTAAACTACTAGCTTCAATTACATGTCGCATAAGAGACATCAAATCTCGTGTAAAGTCCTTGTAGAGATCCATGAACATTGGATCCACACTAATATCTTGAGGCCTCGTAGGGCAGACTCCCTGTCGAACCAAAACTCCAGCCAATCTATCAAAGTAGTCCATCTGAAATCACATAGTAGTCCTCCACCCCGGATGCCCACAACCCCTTGATGATGTGCCTCACCCTCTTGGGCCTCGTCCATCTCCTCATCTCCTCCATCCGGTAGTGGGGGAGGACGCATGTCCCCATCATATGATCTGATTTCTAGAAAATATATAGCACACAAACAATTTCATTAAACAATTAAAGAACCTGCTAGAACAAGTTTTATTCTAATTCATTAAAATAAGCAAATGAAACTAGATTAATTTAAATAAAACACTAATATTACCTCTATCATCTCGAGGCTTAGCCCTTGTGAAGAATATGTTGGGACACCCTCTCCAATCAATCCCCGCATACTGATACACTAACACGACAATTGCATGGTCATCCACACTGGCCAGTAGCACTAGTACCTTGTCTAAAATCCTGGTCGAAAACTCTGGCATGCCCCTTTTAGGCGTCATCTTCCCCACATGCGCATCTGGGCCTCAGTGATCGGCCTAGGAGGGCGATGATCAAATGTAGGCCTCATCTTCGTAAACCTCTCAAAAGATAAACAAAAAAGGCTCGGAAGCAAAAGGGAAGGTCTCCCTCCCCTGTCTCGATAACAAATGAAATCTATCTAAATTCATGCAAAACTTCCTTAGAAAAATGGCAGGCCATCTAATGCAGCATGACATGTGAATCAAAGAATCAACATAATACAAAATAGGGAAACTAATGTGTTTCCCATCACCATAAGGATGTGCAATGGTGTTGACTAATAATGAGAGGCACCTAGCCTCTTCTGTAGCAAAAGAATAAATCCATAGTCGTCCATCACCGACCTAAAAATATGATGGATGAACTGCATTAGGCTCAACATATCTCTAAGTGTATGCAAGCTGAATCACAGCTACAACACCATGGAGGACATCAGGGAAGTAGGGAAAATCCTCCCTTCTTCTGGATAGGTCAGTGATAAATTATATGTCCTCTTCAATGGGCCTATACCAAAACTGAGAACCAACACAGAAAGCCTGCTCCTAGACATTCCATCAGTGGATCAGATGCGTTGTTGAGTCTTGAAAATGTCGTTCATTTCCATTACACTTTCACTATTATGTCCATTATATCACCTCCATTTCACTACTATGTCACCACATTCATCCCACTTTCATTATCATTGGGCCACATTTATGTTTTTCCAAACTTTATTAATTCTAAGCCTTTTAAGTGAATTTGTTGTTAAAAATTAGAAAATAATGTGCATATGCTTATACCTAACAAATGGGTTGAGATTGTTGACATGTGTAGGTTGAAAGGAGGCTTCTAGAAGACCCTTATGTGGCACTCTAAGGCCAAATTCGAATTTTAGTGGAAAGAATCATGGGATCATGAGGATATGTGTCACATCTCCTAATTATATTGTAACTCTAGGAAGACATGTGTCTTATCAGTTCCTATTTTGATTAGGACTCTAGAGGTAGAGTGAGAGATTCATGGACTCTCATTAATGAGATGGCTTCTCATCTTTTTATAAAAATAGGAGATCTCTCTCCTTCATTTGTTAGTTCTTAAGTCTTAGCTTGTTAGTTCTTAAGCTTGTTAGCTTGTGAGATGGCTTTGGAAAGCTTTGGAGAGCTTTGTTGTACTTTGTGGTTTTGAAGAATTTGAATAAAGCTTTGATGTTCTCAACATGGAAGGAGATGTGAAGTAGATGTCATGGAGCACATTATTTTGCTTTGATTTCATTATGTCATTTGATTGCTTTCAAGTTTGATAGATTAGA
Source organism: Pinus taeda (assembly GCA_000404065.3). Classification (NCBI taxonomy): domain Eukaryota; kingdom Viridiplantae; phylum Streptophyta; class Pinopsida; order Pinales; family Pinaceae; genus Pinus; species Pinus taeda. Next base: position 71,346 of record APFE031461602.1, read on the forward strand.
TTTTCCATTCATGCAATTTTAATTCATGTAAGTGTGTTCAACTGGTTGATTCTAGATTAGTTTTTCTTTACATGTTTTTGTCATATAGTGACATGAGATTGCCTCTCTGTGACTTTTTTTTTTAGCTTTTTCAATTTCAGTTATTGCTTTGATTTCAGTCTTGTTCATTTTGCTTTGTAAGTTATTTAGAAATCAACTCACTCATGTTTGACGTTACCTCTGAGAAGCCATAGCTAGACTAACTGGCGAGGGATCGAAATATGAATGTTTTGATTTGATTTTAGTTACTTTTCTGCAATTAGATATTGGATTGCTCATTTCATTGACGGTTACCTCCGAAAGCCATAGCTAGACTAACTGGCGAGGGATCGAAATATGAATGTTTTGATTTGATTTTAGTTTACTTTTCTGCAATTAGATATTGGATTGATCATTTCATTGACGGTTACCTCCGAAAGCCATAGCTAGACTAACTGGCGAGGGATCGAAATATGAATGTTTTGATTTGATTTTAGTTTACTTTTCTGCAATTAGATATTGGATTTCTCATTTCATTGACGGTTACCTCCGAAAGCCATAACTAGACTAACTGGCGAGGGATCGAAATATGAATGTTGTGATTTGATTTTAGTTTACTTTTCTGCAATTAGATATTGGATTGCTCATTTCATTGACAGTTACCTCCGAAAGCCATAGCTAGACTAACTGACAAGGGATCAAAATATGAATGATGTGATTTGATTTTACTTTTTATTAATTTGCAGTTTTTGATTTGTTTGAGTGCAATAGCTTAACTTTTATTTCCGTATTTAGACAATCAACAAAGACAGTGATTTCATGATCAGTATTTCATCTTTTGTTTTATTGAAGTAGCTGCATACTTACACTAACATGTTTTGAGATCTTTTGAAATGCTAAGTTTTGGAAGTTACCATTAGGGACATAAACCTTGTCTTGAAATCTACATCCATAGTTGACCTTTAAAAGTATTCTTAAGACCTTAAAATAGGATTTCCATTTGCATTAGACATTTTAGGAGATCAACGAAAACAAAACCCCAAAACAAAATAAAATCTATAAAACAACAAAGTAAGAAAAAGGTTAACTAAGCACATATGGTGCACCACACTTCATCAGTTTACGATACCCGGATTGATAATTTATGTAGAGCAATTTAAGACGTTAAATTGACTAGACATGTGCCAATAAGACAGAGTGTACCTTTAGGGATGTACCCTCCTCATAGTACTTGAGGAGGCCTACATTCCTCAAGAGCGCTTGAGTCACTGCAGTAATAGGGTGAGGGTATAAATCCATCTCCCTCTCTCTGACCTGCCATGGTCAAACCATATTGTATGGGTCTGTCTACTGCTCCTACTATTGCTCCCTCTACTGACATCTCTACTACATGATTGACATATAAAATACATCAAATTCATACATAAAATATAAATTTTTTTATTAAATGAAACATGTGCTTATAACCGAAAATGTGATTTTTTCCAACTGTAGTCCCTATTAAGATTATTATGAAGCCTAGAAAACTTCGGAGCTCTGAGGAACCAGGGTTTTGAACAGGGAGCGAAAAACACGAGCAGGTAACGATGGAAGGGCTTGGAGGAGGGAGCTCCACTCCCTCCTACAGTAATGTGGTTTCGAACAGAAGCAAAGAGGTGAGTCTAAACAATTTCTGAAATCCACCTGAGGCAGAAACAAAGACAATTGACACTCACAAGCCGAGAAGTAGCATTTCCCAAGAAAAATAAGGGACCCACAAGGAAGCTAGGTGGGAAAAGATTCCTAGTGACACGAGTCAGAGAACTAAGAAAATGTCTGCAACGAAACAATGTAAGCCCAAGGCTAACATTAAACCCCAGGTGGTCTTAAATGATCCAGCCCTACAGGTGCACAGAGAACATATGGTGACTTATGCAGTTATTTGCAAGTTCATGGGCATATAGCTGACGGAAAAAGCATTGTATACTTGGATAAGAAATAACTGGAAACCGAAGGGAGAAATAAATATACATCTTAGCTCCAAGGGTTTCTTCATAATGGTTTTCACCAACCTAGAAGACAAAGACAGAGCTTTTGAAGGAGAACCCTACTTCTATGCTGCTGCAAGACTTTACATGCGACCCTGGGTGATGAACTCTGTTCCGGAGCGAGAATCGTTCACTTCGGTCCTAGTATGGATTAGATTATACTCCATACCTTTAGACTACTGGCTGCCGGAACCTTTAAAAGCTATAAGTAACAAATTAGGGCATTTCATAAAGATATCAGAGGCGACTCTGCTGAGGAAATATACCTCCTTTTCCCGCATGTGTCGAGATGGACTTATCAGGAGCCCTCCCGAATGAAGTCATCTTGGAAGTTTATCATGAGGAATGGATCCAAGCAGTCGACTATGAACACATCCCATTCAGATGCCGTAAATGTCATGAACATGGGCATCTCTTTAGAGACTGCCCACCTCAACAAAAGGGAGGAATTCTTAAAAACCAACAAAGGAAAAGACCCTGAAGGCTTCACCAAAGTGGGAGGCAGAGGAAAAGGAAAGGGGAAAAAGTCTCAAAAGAAATCTAGCGAAAGCAAGATACCAAGTTATAACAGTTTCGAGATCTTAGAAGAAGAAGGAGGAGAAAATGGAACGCACAAGAAAAATGAAGACTATCAAATAGAAAAGGAAATAGAGGATAACATGGAAATCATACAGGAGCACAATGGACAAAAGGAGGACATATCAAGCATAATGGAACCTAGAAAGGACCATGAGATGACCCCAAGCGACGGTGGTACGGAGGACCAAGACCTATAGGAGATCCTAGAGAGAGAGAACCTGGAACTAGAAAAGTTTCTGGAGTAGGGAATCAATACAGGAATAGACTCTCTACCACAAGAGGAGTTTGATAGAGTACAATAGATATTCCTTAAAAGGTCTCACACAAAGGCAACAAGAGTTAAAAGGAATCACGATATCCAGGAGAACCGAGGGTTTGAATCAAAGGAGAAAATAATAGGACACTCCACCAAGAACCCAGGCAAGAAAAGAGGACGTAAGAGACAGAATGAACTATTGACAGAGTGTGGAAAACTCATGATTAATTCAGGTAAGATGAAAGATCTCACCAGTTACTCTTTTACAAACCCATCATTATGACGCTTACAACCTGGAACATTAGAGGACTAGGGAGTAAAAAGAAACAAATAAATCTCAGTAACAGAATAAAAGAAAAAAAATGAGATATGGTGTTCATTCAGGAAACAAAATGCTAAGTAGACAAACTAAGAGAACTGAACAGCAAATGGCTTATTAAGTACGATTATCTAGAAGTCAAAGCAAATAATTCAGCTGAAGGAATTCTTACTCTATGGAATCCTCAAAAACTTGGAATCTTGGATGCTGAGGCATCAAGAAACCACCTTTCAATGGGTATCCAACCATTGGGGATAAGGATAGCTACTTGATCACAAATGTCTATGGTCCTCAACTTCTGGAAGACAAACTCAGGCTCCTCACCTCTCTGGAAGAGCTGAGAGAGAGACATCCAACAGTGCCCTAGATTCTAGGAGGGGACTTCAATATGATCAAATTTCTCACAAAGAAAAAAGGAGGAACCAGATCACTTGGTAGAGACTCAATATCCTTCCATAACTTCCTTAACAATATGAGACTGGTGGATATGGACACAATAAATCGCATCTTCACATGCAACAACAAGAGAGGAGGAACTTCCCAAGTAGCCTCGAGATTAGACAGATTCATAATCTTGGAGGATCTCCTTTTCACCGGCCGTAGCATGACTACTTTCATCCTCCCTTTCGGAGGTTCGGACCACTGGACCATCCAGCTAGAAGCCTCCTTTATTGGAACCCCGAGGAACAGACCTTTTAGGCTCGAAAATTTCTGGCTTACTCACCCTGATTTCATCACTAACATTGGTAAGTGGTGGGCTGAAGAAATACGCACCCAAGGCACAAAAATGTTCCTCCTACATCAGAGACTCAAACACATCAAGAGAAAGATCAAAGAATGGAACAACAATGAGGAGTTTGGAAACATATTCAAAGCTAAGGGAGAAGTGGAAAGAAAACTGCAAGAAATTAATCAAATTCTCATCACAGAAGGCTTCACAGAGGAAAATAAAATGCAAGCAGACTCACTTCAACAAGAATGGGACAAAATATGCCAGCAGGAGGAAATCTTCTGGAAATAGAAATCCAGAGTGCAATGGATTAAGGAAGGGGAGAGAAACACCAAATTATTTCACAAGTATACCATGGAACACAGAGCTCATAATAGAATCATAAAACTTATAGATCCTCAGGGTACAAAGCATAACACCCACAAGGAAATGGAAGTGGTTCTGGTCCAACATTTCCAACGTATAGCAGAGGAGACCATGGAAGACAGATCTCTATTTATGAAAAGTTTTACTCAGCACATTCCAAAACTGGTAACCAGAGAAGACAATTATAATCTTAACAGGTCAGTAATGGAGGAAGAGGTCAATGAAGCAATCAAAGAGATGCACAATGGGAAAGCGCCAGGCCCTAATGGTTTCAATGTAGACTTCTTCAAAACTTGTTGGGAAACAGTAAAAAATGACATCCTAGAGGTGGTAGAGGACTCAAGAAAATAAAAATCAGTTCTGAGAGCGCTTAATGAATCCTTCATAGCCTTAATCCCCAAACAGGAAAAATCCATGACTCCAGATAGATATAGACCCATAGCTTTATGCAATGTGGTGTACAAAATCATTTCCAAAGTAATCACTAACAGACTCAAACCCCTTCTTCCAACACTTGTGTCAGAAGAGCAGACTAGTTATGTGGAAGGTAGACAAATTCTCAATAACATCGTTCAAGATCACGAAGTGGTGCATTCCCTCAAGACCAATAAGCAAGCAAGTATGAGAATACAGTTGGACATAGCGAAAGCTTATGATAAGCTATGCTAGTCTTATATAAGGGAAGTTCTTAAAGCATATGGCTTCGACCACAACTTGATAAGATGGGTCATGGCTCTCATCACCACTACTAGTTGCTCAATTCTTCTTAATGGCTCTCCTTCCAGAACCTTCAAGCCATCAAGAGGCCTCAGACAAGGAGATCCTCTCTCCCCCTTCCTCTTCATTCTCATGATGGAAGGAATGGGCAGAGCGATCATTTCAGCCAAGGAGGAAGGAAGAATCCAAGGACTCAAACTCACTCTGAATGGGGACAGACTGACCCATCAACAATTTGTGGATGACACTATGTTGCAAGGCACACCAACAGTCAAGGAAGCCAAATCTTTCAAACAAATCCTGCATGAGTTAGCAATGGCCGCAAGTACTGAGGTAAGCCTCACAAAATCTAAAGTTTTCTTTTTCAATACTAATATTTCCATACAAAGAAATCTCTCCAGAATTCTAGGATTTCAAAGAGATCAACTTCCCTCGAAATATCTGGGAATTCCCCTCACTGATAAGCCACTGAGCAAGGAAATCTAGGAGTCTGTAATCAATAAACTAAAGTATAAAGTTAGCAAATGGGTAAACAGATCCTTGAATTTAGCTGGGAGGTTAGTTCTCACAAAAGTTGTGCTACAAACCATTCCAATCTTCATGTTATCAACCCTTCCGACACCAACAGGAGTATTACAGCAAATCAAGAACATTCAAAGAGATTTCTTTGGGGTAAAGGGGAAGAGAGAAAGAAATGGGATCTGGTAGCATGGGACAAGCTCTGTAAACCCAAAACCCATGGTGGTTCGAGTCTCCATGACCTGGACATTTTAAACAAAGTTTTGGGGGCAAAATTTTGGTGGAGATGGCTAAAGGAAATAAGAAACCCCTGGGCTAAACTCTGGAAACAAAAATATGCAAGGGATTGGCAAGAAACGGACTACATCAAAATGATAGGCCACATCAAAGGTTCCCACATTTGGAACAAGGCATGGGAAAATAGAGCCTTAGTTCAGAAACTCAGTTTCTGGGAGATCAGAAATGGGAAGCTTGCATGGTTTTGGGAGGGCCACTGGCAGTAGGAGCATAACCTCAGTAGAGAAGGACTGGATATTATCAAAATCGATGCCATTAACAAAGGACTGGAAAAAGTAAGTGACTAATGGGATCAGTCAAGGGACACTAGTAAATGGAGGATTTGGAAGGTACTAGACTACAATGAAGAAACCCCCTTGAAGACCCAAGCTAAAGTGCTGAAAGATATTCTGGAGAAAAGACAAATTTTGACCTCTACCTTGAATGATCTTCTAAGATGGAGTAAAAACAACAAGGGCATCTTCAACCTCAAAGAATAAAAAAGAATAGCCATGGGGCTTAACTACCCAAGCCCTGATAAGACATGGAAAGACCTATGTAACAACCCACACTGGTCGAAGATCAAACTATTCAGGTGGTTGGTCCAGCACAGAAAGATTTTAACTTGGGAAAATCTCAGAAAGAGAGGTTTTGTTGGGCCATCAAGATGCCAATTATGTGGATAGCAGGAAGAAACTATTGATCACCTTCTCAACCTCTGCCTTTCACCTCCACCTTATGGAATTAGGTAGCCGGTATCTTCAAGCAGACAGACAGGAACTAAAATGACATCACTGACACTTTAAAGAATTGGAGGAAGGACTTCTCGGACAATGAGACAGTAAACATAGCCTGGGCTCTGATTCCAAGATTCTTGATCTGGGATGTTTGGAAAGAACATAACAATAATATCTTCAAAGATAAATTTGGCTCAACTCAAAGCATCATAGCTCAAATCCTAAAACAGCTCAAAGAAACTGTCAATGTCCATCGAAAGCAACCTCCTGAGAAACCCCCGGGCAATCGGGATGCTCACATCCTGGAACTGTTGGGACTCTAGTCTCTTGTCCCTCAAGGAACAAGCAAGATAAAAAAGAGAATATTAGCTGGAAAGGCTTTCTGGCAACCCCCTTCCAAAGGCTTTTTAAAATTCAATATTGATGGAGCCTCAAAAGGTAACCCTGGGGACACTGGCTATGGAGGAGTCATAAGAGATGAAGAGGGCAACATAAAAGTCATCTTTCACAGTCATCTGGGGAGGGCCACTAATAATATGGCTGAACTCATGGCCATTGAACAATGCTTAGAGATTCTGATAGAGTTCAATTTTCATAATACAATCATCGAGGCTGACTCGGAATTAATAATTAAGTCGGTTAAGTGGCTAGGCACAGGTACTACACCTAACAAAGTCTCGAGACACTGGAGACTTTTGCAGGTCTATCACTGTATTCAATCGCATCTAAGAATTATCAGAACTCTTAGTTTTTTGCATGTGTGTAGGGATGCCAATAAAGTAGTGGACTGGCTCGATAATGAAGGGGTGAGATGCACAAAGACAACAAGTGATACTTGTGGGAATCGATATCCGCAGGACAACTGTGTGAGAGTTGCCACACTCTGGCCCTCATAGACAAGGAGCATTATCAGCACATGCAGGGGAATCCGCCAATTGACCTATAAACAATGGATGATAAGGGTTTGATTGTTAGTCAACCTAAGCTTTGGCACAGTTGGGCCTCACAGTGGAATACCGCAAGCTACCTACTCGTGGTTCTACAGGCGAGCAGGCAGTCAGAAAAACGGTGATGATCTGCTCTAAACTGCAAGGCACAGGTTCAATTGGGTGGCTCAGTCGATTGGATGGCAGCAATGCAGAGTTATCAGGCATCAAGCGGTTACCAAGCATCAAACGGTTCTCAGACATGAAGTGGTTATATGGCGTCAAGCGGTTATCTGGCAACGATCGATTATGAGGCATCAAGTGGTTTTCGAGTTATCAGGCGTCAAGCGGTTTCCGGGTTATCAGGCATCCTCAAAACCTGAAGTGGTTTATTAGAAATGTCCCCAATGCCACTCAACGATCAACACGTGGCTTTTGGAGGAGAGATAATACCACCTTCATCGGGCGGGTATTCCTCCACCTTCTTCTCTGCCCGATATCTCCCTCGGTCGTTGGATCTTGCAGATGTAGATCAAGGGATCTGATTTGTTGAGCTAGTCAGTGGGTCCAGGTTCTCCCTCGCGGACCTGAAATCTTTATTTATAATCACTATTCACCTCCTCGGATCCGCATAAAGTTTGTCGGGTTAAGTTCTTTTTGTTCCATTCCACCCCTTGACCGCATGACCTTGGTCCAAGGTTCATGTGGTGGTAGCAAACTGTTTTGTTCATGAGTAGTTGACTCTTTCCCCAAAGATTGAAGTGATTGCTAAGTCTTTAGCCCTCTTTCTCTTTGGGTGCGATGTATTTTATGTATCATATTTTGAGTGATAAGATAATAGAAGGACCGACTCTTGCTTTAACAAAAAAAAAAGAAACATGTATTTATAACTATGGAAACATAACTTTCAATTAAAAGAAAATTAAAAAATATCGATGCTCTCAAAACACAATCATGCACCATAGCTAGTGTGCTTTCAACTATAATCACACCAGTAACGGTGCACACAAAAGTATGACGCACTACGGGTGTTTTAGAAATTTAATTTTTCATAGCAATGTGGCATACTTGTGTGCCAATGTGCACATATAACCTATTGGCACTGGTATGGTACATTCAGGTTATCAAATGCATTGAGCTATAGGAATAATTTTAAATATCTATTTGCGGTGCCTTTGGTAAATATAAACGCATTGGGAGTGACAGACTAACATACAATCAGTCGCATCTTTCCCGGTGCATTTATATTTACAAAACTCACCGCCATAATGATGGTGTGTTATGTTAATGCACCGAAATGTGATGCACTCTGTAAATTTACAGGGTGCACAACTCCCGGTGCGAGCCGAACATATCGAGCACACTACAAGTCGAAAAAAAAAAAAATCTTTGCAAAAACAATGAGAAATTCAATCCAATTTGCAATTATAATCTACTAAAAACTTAAATTAGAAAGAAACATAGACATTACCTGGACATTTTATCCTTAGGGAGGCATTGTGGACATGGAATGGAGAAAAATAAATTTTCACACCATTTGAAAAAATTGGAAACTCAAACAGTGAGCACGGTACTGAAAGGTGGTGAGAAATAGAAGCACCAACATCAGGGTGCTTGCACGTGGCAAGAGTGGCACGATGCTTCAGACCTCTCCCACACTGTAGATGGTAAAAATGAAAATTATGATCAGGAGGGATTTTTATTTAACCCTCCTCTGGTGTGTTTCATGAAGCACACCAGGGCGAGATATATACAAAATCACCATTTTTTTTTAATTTAAAATTATCGTGGTGCTTTGTTGAGACACCCTGTAGCTGTACATTACTGGTAACACATCGATGCTATGGTTTTACAATATCACTAGTCTTTTTTTAGAAATTAAAAACCATCTATCGGTATGCTTTATAAGATTCCCTAGGGCATTGTTATACATTTAATGCACTAGGATGTCATTGTCGAATAACACGGAGATGCTTTACTATATGAAGGAATCAAGTGCTAGTGAATATTCAAGCATCGGTGCATTTTGGTATTTAGCGCACCATGGTATTTTAATTTTCAGGAAAAAAAACCACGGTACATCATGTTATATGCAGCTTCGGTGCGTGTACAGATAGCAAAGCACCAATGCACTTGAATAATTTAGACACGCTGTCAAAGAAACATCCGCTTGCCCACCTCACTAGTGTCCTCCACTACAAATAGATTTTTGTGCTATTTTTATAGGGGTCTCCGCAAAAACCTATGCTAGAAGGTCTTTTCCTTGTAGTGCAACAATCCTCTTGCATACACACTCTCAAAAACATCTCCATCGGTGGCATAAAAAATATGAATGCATAAACTCAACCATATAAAAATTATGGAATAAAAATATGATCTGCCCAACTATAAACCCCTGCATACACCATGTTAGCAATACAAATGTGTCGTATAAAATATGCTAACAATCAATCTTCGTGATAGCAACAACCTCCTCCACCATATGCCTTCATAAACCTACATCAAACAATTGTTGAAGTATGCACATATTCTCTTATCTAAAGTCTAAAGTTCTAAGTCTGCTACAACCACTAAAATCTGAACATTCTCTCCTTAGAACACCATGTACACACACTCTCTCACACACCAAAAGAACCAACCAAAAGAACACATAACTTCCTCCTATTTGTAATGTTTTGAGATAGTTAAATCATTAAATGCATTAGGTGATGGAGCACTCAGCAACCCTTTTCATACCATAGAATTGGTTTAGATCATTCTCCTTAACTTGATCTAGCCACTAACTTCACTCAATGAGAAATATTCTTTACTTTAATCACTTTCTAGAAGTTAGTTAACCTTTTCCGACATTTTAATCAAAAATCTCGAACAAAACCATTGGAAAACCCCATAAAAACATTTGAAATGTGAACATATTTAGGAAAAATCATTTCCAGGAGGTAAACACTACTCTTGTGAAGGCAAGTAGAATATGTATGCTATTCTTGTGAAGGAAAGTAGTTTATGCCTCTTAAACTTCAAGTTCTTCACCTGTTTTGGCCACCAATTAGAGCTCAACTTCAGGAGGATGTGACAGACATCATGATAACCTTCCACACGCAAATTAACACCATGAAAACATGTATGTGAATCAGTACAAGGCATCAAACTCATAACTACAGGGCATATACCAAGTGACATCAATCTTGTAGGTCAACTTCAAAGGTGAGCTTGATCCATCATGAAAACTTTCTACATACCCTTTAACACTATGACACCCCTCTACAACACCATTACAACTCTCTGATGAGCATGAAAAAAGAATCCAAACATGTTCTCTACAAGCATAAAGACATCAACATAATGATCAAACACCTTTGCATCAAGTCAATATCATGAAGACCTGGTTGTTCAAACACCTTTGTAAGGATCAACATCTTTGCATTAGATTAGGGTTTGTGCATCAAACCTATGATAACTCATCACAAATCATGGGGATTACTAACATTAGGTTGATATCAATGATAAGATAGAGAGTATTAAGTCCTTGTTGATGTCAATGCCAACAATCACAAACCTGAACTTCTATAGCATATATCTTGTAGAGTATAGAAAACCAAAATCTAAAATTTTAACTAAATATTCTCTAAGATATCTACGAAATATACTCATAATTTCACCATATGTCATGTCCCTTCTCAAACACATTTGTAACAGGGTGCTGCTACACAATTTTGGCTAAGGAAGAGAACCCATCATTTTTTACTTAGGGACTTAGGAGGCAATTCGAGTTAATTTGGTTGCTAGTGGAATGTGGGGGCCAACCACATGGGAATTCGAATTGGCCCATTCGAATAGCTTGGAAGGAAAGTCGACTAGGTGGATGGAGGGGCTCACATGAGGCAAGGGAGGCCCAAGGAGTTATAAGGAGGGAGCAACTCTTATTTTGGGATTCGTTCATACATCTTGCAAACAAAATCACTTGATTGTTCACTCTGCTTTTTAGCTAAGTCAACCGGTTGTTTAGCCATGAATCTCTCAAGTAGGAGATTCAACCTCTACTTCGGGGGACCATCCATGCCCACCCTAGAGAGGCAGTTCTACAAGGCTTTTAAGAGTTCTGGGGCAGTGACATAGCACCACCAACCAGCGCAGAGCAAGAAGTGTGTATTTCTAGGTAGCCATGAAACATGCAAAGAGAGATTGAGGCAAGAAGAGATCTGATTGCTTGTCTATGAGTTGGGGAGCTAAGGTAGCAACATTAGACCAACATTCTGGTTGGGTTTTATAGCCAGTTGAGCCAACATTCCAGAAATTTGAACCATTGGGCTAGGGGACAACGTAGAGGCCACACAACAGATTTTTGTGGTACTTGGGAGCAACTGAGTTGGGCCAAGAGATCATCTGGGGAGTCAACGATTGGATAACATGGGTGAACTTAGCATTTTGGAGAATTTCTCAGGTGGATTTACAAGTAGTTTCCAGCAAGTCAAAATTGGCATCTAGAGTTGAGGTGAGGCTCCAAGGAGGTCAAAAATCAGAAGTCTAAACCAGCCAAAATCATTTCTGGGTTTTTATGGGTTTTTGACAAGGATCCCAAATTTAAAGTTTCATAATTTTCTAAACACCGGAGGTGGGGTTTTAAGCCGTATCTTTGTAGCAGGCAATGAAGAATTGTTAGGGATTAAATAGTGCCTTTGGGGGTCGATTTTGGGAAGTCCAAATCGGGCCAAACCATTTATGGGCTTTTGTGGGTTTTGGCCAAGGAGTCCGGGGTTAAAAGAATATAAATTTCTTGGCAGTTTTAGTGCACCTTCCAGCCATTCGAACTTCAGTAAAGCAGTAATTTCTAAGCAGCGCAGTGCATATTGGTGTAGCAGCTGGGCAGCCTTCAGCTCAGCCATTTTCCTACCTGGGTTTGGTCCTTCTTGTCATTTCAAACAAGCCTAGGTGCACTATTCCATCATCTATTGTATTTGACTTGCATAAATATAATAAAATGGCTCAGAAGTTCTCCATTTGTAGCTTTTATATGGGTCTTTGCTAAATATTTCGTTTTTGTAATTTGTTGCATGTATTATTTGCTTGTTATCACTTGTATTCCTATTAAGGATAATTAGAGTGGTATCAGAGCATGATCTTGGCATAGCTATGGGAAATTAGCTAGAAGATCATAAAAGCTTTGGGTATGAGTGCACAGTGATGGGTGAAACCGGAGACAAACCCATGGCTCAAGGGAAACCCAATATGCAGAAATTATGGGGTAGATGTAACAACCTTCGGGGTAAATGTGCATATAAACAACATAATAGGAACATAAATACAATGAACATATCAGCCATCAAAATCCATATATACATCAGTACATTTGCAGATGAAAATCAAGGGAATGAATTTTTTCTCATTGATTAATGCAATGAACCAACCGAAGATGGGACTACCATGTTCCACTCGACCATAGATTGCCTGAGTCAAGTCTCTCTTCAGCCAATCACCCCTGTGCCATATTCCAAGCATGAATGTGGGATCTCATAGAACACATCAATCAAAACTCATCCAAGGCTTCTAGAGGCCACCCACCTCAACCCATCAAACAGTGATTCCCCCTCACAGTCGGACATCACCAAAAACTGTCATCAGATTGGTCTTCATCCAAGCCTTCCAGGGCTTCCAGAGAGTTTTTCCAACCAAGGCTTCCATAACTAGTAACTCAATCCATAGCTTATATAGGGCTTCTAGAGCGTTTATCCAACCAAAGCTTCCAGGACTAGTAACTCAACTTTCCAAGGGCTTCTAGAGCATTTGTCCAACCAGGGATTCCAGGACTAGTAACTCAACCCAAGCTATTACAGGGCTTCTAGAGTGTTTGTTCAACCAGGGCTTCCAGGACTAGTAACTCAACCCAAGCTATGGAAAAATGAGAACCAACCAAAACAAAGCAATGAAAGTAAACCCACAATCACCATGGCTATCCAGGAAATGGAAAGGCTAGGCAATCAACTGTCGATCTAGGAAATCCTCCTTGCCAAGGATAGATCACAACTAAGAAGCCACATGCATGTGCCATGCATGTGAAAACTAGTGAACAAATCATACATGCAACTCGATACTTACAAGCAAATTTGATGTAGTTGTTGGTGTTGATGCCTTCTCACGCTTTTATATTCTTCTTTTGCCTTCTTGCTCCAAGAATCCAAGTATGCCACACCCTCCAAGAGTACTTCAAGAAAACTCTAGGTAACCAAGAGTATGAGGGAGAGAGAGAGAATAATGAGAGAGCTCCAAAATTGAACTAACCTAGTCTTCTACTATTGATCCTCAGAAGCCTTTTTATTAATGAGGCCTCTATTTTCTTCATTTTCCATTATTTTCCTTCAATTTCCTCCTCACGTGCAAAATGTGACCTTTCACCTTCCTTTTCTCCTAATTCCATTATTTTCATAAATAAATGTGCCAGAATACATTTTTGCCTCTTTAATGCCTTATCCATTGCCTTTGCCAATTTCCTTAGCCATAAACAACCAAATGAACACCCCCTAGAATGTCTTGCCCACCATTCAGCTTGGAATACGTGTCCCATCATCTGTGGTACTTATATATTTTTATATGGAATTTTCACTAGGGCTGTTACAGTAGAATCCATTGGGACGATGAGAGGTTGGCCCAATTGAGAAGGGTGACAGACCAAACCCATCCTCACCCTTACAACAAATATGTTAGAGGTGAGCAGACCGTGGGGGTATAGCCATCTACATTATGTGGGGAAAGTCGACTAGATCAGGGCACCAAATCTCCTGAAAAGGAGCAGATAGGACAAAGACAATTATAGGGTGAGACCAAGGGGCGCTTTTTATGGTGGAGACTTGGCTTTGGATATCATGAGCTTGAGGAGGAGGTTGAGCATGATGCTGAGAGCCCACAGGATGGTGAGGAGCACATCAATATACCCAGTGTGGTGTAGGAGTCACCTTTATTAGAGACCTCTTTGATAGCCCCAATTGACACCCTGGTGGAGAGGATAGAGCATACTCACATAGAGCCATTTGTTGAGGGGCTACCATCCCTGGACGAGATGCCAACAGTTGTTGAGGTATCTGGAGCCATGACTGAGTTGACAGGTGATAGATGCCCATGACAATTCCATCAGTTTCAATCTGACCTTCTAGCATTAAAAAGGAAGGTCGCGTTAGTGCGAGAGGCGATTCTGCAGCAGAATGAGAAGCTAGAGAGCATGAGAGCAATTTGTGTCGAGTCCACAGCCAAATTGGCTCACGTTGGGGAGTAGTTGGATTCCCTACTAGTACAGCTAGAGTGCATGTTGGAGCGTGAGAGCAGACCTCTTCGGGCATACATAGATGGGGCTAGTAGCACTGTTAGGTAACCTTTGCCCATTGCATAGAGGGAGATAGAGCTACCTAGTTAGATTGTATGTATTAACCGGGATAGCGAGATGAGACGACCTGAGTTATGTTGGGGTTGATCTATGCGTGGGAGTTCGTGCATTCGATCCCTCTCTTGGGGTTGGGTGGCGAGAGATTTTGAGTTGGTACCTGGTGTAGTGGACTATTGAGATGGTAGTGGACCCAGGTGGAGCTTAGCAGGAGTTTCCAAGCACTGGGGATGCTGGAAGCCCCGACTGGCATTAGGATCCGGGAGGGACCACCTATCATTTCCCATGTATGCTAGTTGACTACAACCAGGATGGTGCAGTTGAGCATGCACATTCGCTAGGGGAGTCTCGATCAGCACTAGCAGCCGACCAGTTTATGGACATACTCTTTTGGTTTTCTTGGTATGGCATTTGTACATGGGATCACTGGGTGATCAACATACTCTAGCAAGAGTTTGTCAGAGGAGGTGGCATTAGCAGACCACTAGACGGTGCCTTGCATGGAGCTGGGGGCTCTTCAATTTTGCGCGGGGCACAGAGGATGCGAAGGAGTGGAGTAGTGGTGGAATCACTGTTGGCACATAGGGAGAGTCACTTCTTAGATCCCTCAGGGGGGGATTTGGAGGGAAGATCCATTCATCGGCGAGGATAATGATGCGATGGTGGAGGTGATGATATTGATTGGGTGTGGCCTAACATGTATAGACATAGCTCTAGGCCATCATATCCAGGGATGTGTGGGAACATCCAGCATTGAGCAGTGGTCTACAATTGGGCATGGAGATGCATGGTGGTGTGTTGTAGTGTGTTGGACTGTGTTGCGGAGTGGGAGTGCCTCACATCGCAATGAGTCCATGCGGGGAGTGATAGGTGTAGTGACATAGGTAGGAAGCAGTACAGTACAGGATGGCGTAGTTGCAGCCGAGGGTATCCAGCAATGTACAAGGGTAGGTCGTGGTGTACAGTGGCATGTACAGGAGTACTGGGATGATTGGTGGTATGCAGTGGTGTATGGTAATGCACAATGAAGTCTTGGAGTGTTGCCTCCAAGGACACCCATGGATAGATATATCGGGCATACCTTTGGGTGTAGTTCACCTAGGATCGATAGGGACACAGATGAGAAATACTTGATGGTATCCGCGGGGACCCACACTCTTGACCCTTTTCTATGTCACTTACAAGAATGGGCGATCTGGTTGTTGTCCTTTGACACTCTTAGAACAAGCAGCATAGGACGGGGAGCTCACCCAAGATATTTGGATAACACTTGGTGCGATAGAGGGGAGACTTATCAATGGGGTCACCAAGTCAGTTTGTGAGTTAACAACCACAAGTCAAGGGATGAGGTGATCACTAACAGGGATGGCATATCAGTCATCATTGATCCTATGTCTAGGGAGTTGGTCACAGGGGAGACATGTTTCACTCTTTCCATATGTTATTTCTGGAACATGCATGAGTAGAGGATATCGTGTACAACTGAGATAGTTGTCGAGTATGTATCTGGGTTCCAGACACTATATCGACACATTCTCTAGGGGGCGGGTAGCCGAACCAGTGGTGATGGTTGGCAGGAGAAGGATGGATCTGCATACACTAATTCGATTGCACGTATTATATACCCATGTATTTGTTGCATTCAGGGTGTAGCTATTTAGCACATGTGGTTTCCAGTAGTCATCAGTAATACATAGTGGCAGGCACCGGATAGTTTAGCATGCCTCATATTAGTTCATGATGTATGGAGCCTATATATGGGTGGCATGCAGGGACTAGAGATGAGGGTCAAAGGGATTCCATCAGTTGTTAGGGCTATGCCTTAGCAAGTCTACCTATGGGATGCAGGGATTCAGTGGATCGATAGATCACTCATGATGAGCGGATTCGTGGCAGAGAGTGATATATTTCACTCTTGGGATGACACATGGGGGTTCACAAAGGGTTTCATCATATAGGGAGGTAGACATTCTCTATTGATGCATAGGTTCAGAGTTATATTTGGATGGCTAGGCCTTGGTGCCATGGAGATGCCTAGGCAGGATGTGTCTCGCCTCTTTCAGTATTCCACCATCGAGTTCCAGGAGAGGAGGATATTTTTTGCGCATGATGGGGAGTATGACATAGTCAGAGTAGCGCAGTGTCAGCATGGTGGCACCATTCTGGGACTGGCAGGGAACTAAGGCGTCATAGCTCTTCACAGCTCAATAACCTTTAGGGATGCACCAACTACTGCAAGGGGAGATCATACGGATCTTCCATTGGGCTTTAGCGAGTCACTCATGGAGCAAGGGACTTCTGGTACTTGCATTGGGCATGATAGTGATGGGAGCAAGGGGAAATTCATGTTGGGCAGGATGGCCTAGAATCATGGTATTGAAGGATTCTTTCATATCAGGATAGCGTTGAGGTTAGGGACAATTTAGTGGAACATTTGGGACCCTAGCACACGTTGTAGTGAGAGTGGGGAGCAACAGTTAGAGAGGATGCTCGTTTAGGCATTGCTTGATGACAAGTGATTTTTGGAGCATTGGAATAACTTGCCAAATGAGGATGCCACCTGGGATGTTGAGCACATATTGGAGCACCCATATTTGAGGTTGCTTGAGGGCAAGCAACATTTGGGAGGGGAGGACTGTCATGTCCCTTCTCCAACACATTTGTAACAGGGTGCTGCTATACAATTTTGCACAATTTTGGCTGAGAAAGAGAACCCATCATTTTCAAATTAGGGACTTAGGAGGCAATTTGACTTAATTTGGTTGCTAGTGGAATGTGGGGGCCACCCACATGGGAATTCGAATTGGCCCATTCAAATATCTTGGAGGGAAAGTTGACTAGGTGGATGGAGGGGCCCACATGAGGCAAGGGAGGCCCAAGGAGTTATAAGGAGGGAGCAACTCTCATTTTGGGATTCATTCATACATCTTGCAAACAAAATCACTTGATTATTCACTCTGTTGTTTAGCTGAGTCAACTAGTTGTTTAGCCATGAATCTCTCAAGCAGGAGATTCAACCTCTACTTTGGGGGACCATCCGTGCCTGCCCTAGAGAGGCAGTTCTACAAGGATTTCAGGAGTTCTGGGGCAGTGACATAGCACCACCAACCAGCGCAGAGCAAGGAGTGCGTATTTCTCGGTGGCCAGGAAACACGCAGAGGGAGATTGAGGCAAGAAGAGATATAATTTCTTGTCTGGGAGTTGGGGAGCTAAGTTAGCAGTAGTACACCAACATTCTTACTGTGTTTTACAGCCAATTGAGCCAACATTCCAGCAATTCGAATTGTTGGGCTGGGGGACAACGTAGAGGCCACACAACAGATTTTTGTGGTACTTGGGAGCAGCTAGGTTGGGCCAAGAGACCATCCAAAGAGTCAAGGATTGGATAGCACGGGTGAACTCAGCATTTTGGAGAAATTTTCAAGTGGGTTTACAGGCAGTTTCTAACAAGTCGAAATTGGCAGCTAGAGCTGAGGTGAGGCTCCAAGGAGGTCAAAAATCAGAAGTCTAAACCAGCCCAAAAACTTTCTAGGTTTTTCTGGGTTTTTGAAAAGGATCCAAAATATAAAGTTTCATAATTTTCTGAGCACCGAAGGTGGGGTTTTAAGCCGTATCTTTGCAGCAGACATTGTAGAATTGTTAGGGATTAAATAGTGCTTTTGGGGGTCGATTTTGGGAAGTCCAAATCGAGCCAAACCATTTCTAGGTTTTTGTGGGTTTTGGCCAAGGAGTCTGAGGTTAAAAGAATATAAATTTATGGGTAATTTCATTGCACCTTCTAGCCATTCGAACTTCAGTAGAGCAATATTTTCTAAGTAGCGCAGTGCAGATTGGTGCAGCAGATGGGAAGCCTTCAGTTCAACCATTTTCCTACCTGGGTTTGGTCCTTCTTGTCCTTTCATACAAGCTCAGGTGCACCATTCCATCATCTATTGTATTTGACTTGCAGAAATATAATAAAATGGCTCAGAAGTACTCCATTTGTAGCTTTTATATGGGTGTTTGTTGAATATTTCGTTTTTGTAATTTGTTGCATGTATTATTTACTTGTTATCACTTGTATTCCTATTAAGTATCGTTTTATCATATGAAACATCCCTAAAAAAGGCTTATAACAAAAATGTCCAAATGACACATTTGAAGTAGCAAAACTCTAAGATCATAAATTTGATACCAAATGTTACAAACCTTATACCTTAAAAATGATAAGAAACCAATAGTTACAGTCCTATTTGAGGGGAGAACCTCCTTTTACAATGAATACAATTAATAAGACAAGATTTGATGATGCTAATACTATGCCTCCTTAGTATAGATATATAGGAGACAAAGAGTATAATTATAATGAAAGGTTTTAGTCAACAAAATAATATAGCAATAAAAATGTAATGAATCAATATCTAGGGATTAATAAGGGGTATTACGGTTAACATGGGGCTTCTATAGAGATTAGAATCTTACAATATTTTCCATGATGGTCCTTTCACCTTATTTCCTTCAACTAATGAAATAAAAAATGAAACTTTGGCTTGGGCACCATCTAAGACCAAAATGAATGTAGTGGAAAATAACATCACATAAAGGCATGTGATATACTTAGGAGGAAACAACATAGGGGGTAGTTTTGACTAATTTTATTTGCAATCAAAATGTAGGCTATCCATGCTAAGGTGAGATAAATAGGATGCCATATTATGTGTCTATGCATAAGACTCAGCCTATAATAATGATCATGACATACATGACCTAACTAGAGGGTTGAATGGCATTGCTAATCCCCCTCTCCATCTTAGGAAGTAGTAGTGACTTAAATAATCCCAATGGACAAATATCTCATATTGCTTCTATAGGAGGTCTACCTTTTTATTCCCTTTCAAAATGGAAACTCTCTCCCACTAACCTTTCCATGTGGTGCAATTCAAAACTCCTATACTCAATTGTTAGTTTCCTGAAATTTCCATTAATCCAAACATATTTGTTTCCCCTAATAATCCTTCTTTTGTTAATGAAATCATCCCCATTATTCCTACACCTACTAGTGTTTTCTTTCTTAATCTCTTACTTTAGAATGGCCCAGTTATCCCAGTAAGATTTCCAAACATCTTTGTACCATATTCCACTAAGCTAATGCTCATTAGAATTGTCATTAATATATTAATGGAGATACATATCGATTTAATCAACTCCCAATATGTCCAAAATTTCTTTTGGCCTCCTAGTAGTGTATTCTCTTAGTCAATTCTCCTAATTGACTTAATCCATTTCCTAGTTTTCCTTTTCCTGTAGTGTCGGATATGGTTCCACTCCCATTGAATCAACATGGTAGTTATGATTTGGGAAATAGTACCAATGAGGTTACAGTGATTAAGGACTCATTTACAAAAGGGTTGGATGAGTCTTCATTTTTTTTTGGTAAAGGGGAAGGATATTGCACGCCCTCTCCTAAAGACTTGTTGATGCCTCGAAAATCGTTGCATCAACATTGGGGAAAACCACCCGGTCCAAACCTTAAAGGCAGCTCCTTTTCCGTTTGGTGTGGTGGCTTCGACTGGATATAATGGGACCAGTTTCCCAATGGTTTGTAAATAGGATGGATAAGTGGTTGATTTTCTATTATCTAATGATAATGGATGGATGATTTATTCTATTATGCAAAAATAATAAACAACTTAATCTATCCCGGGAAATTTCCAATTTAATGTAACTTTTGATGATCTTTATTTATAAATAGGCATATAGATGACTCCATTGATAAACAAAGATATTCATTCACATGATAATTACTTTGTTCAAATAGTTGAACAAAGTAATCATTTAAAACAATATTACACTATTCTTCATATATCATTGACATAAATATGATTGAAAGAATAACACTCCTTAAACATTCAATAGTGATAAGTATAAAGACTGTTGTTAAAACACATACATATATCCAATGATAGCAAGATTAAATAAATTCCGATTCATATAAAAGAATGGAGCAAAGACATAGATAATAGTACCATATGTAATTTGGATCCCTCCCGATATCAATCACATTCAGATTCCGTCTTCTAGCTTAGAAATACTTTCACAAAAAGCAATAGTGCATGTTTCATCAAAGCATTCTTCATTAAAAGTCAGAATATAGGCCCAGTCTTCATAAAAAAATATATCGGAAGCACAATAATGTGACTTCCCAATCCAAGTTTTATACAAAAATTTAGGACGCTTTCTAAAGACATGAAAGGGTCTATAAATACTATCTAAGATAACTGATTATTAAATGAAAATTCTATTAGGTGGTATAACCAAATCGTGAAGATCTCCTTGAAATAGGCCTGCTTGGAGTCGGTGGAGTGATTCACTGTTTCGGCCGATCATCCCTTGGCTTGAGCTGGCAGATAGCAAGCATTGGTTGCAATTCTGGAGGATGACTCAGACGAGAATGCAATTGGGTTGAATATGTAGCATCATGAATTTCAGGAATCATGTAACCAATTGCATCAGTTAAACGTTTGAGTGTTGCCCTTTGACTGTATGATTTAACTAGGAAGAACCAAAAGGTATCCCAAGTTAAACTTTGGATGTCGGCGATTAATCTTTCCTTCTTTTCCAATTCTTGATTGCATGTCTGTTCCAATGCTTTGGCTGATGGCAATTTTCCTGGAGTGCAGTGTGAAATCAAATTAGACAGATAAAGAGTATCATTAATCAACTCAATTAAATTACCAGTTGCTAATCTACATCTTGAAGTTTCCCTTTCTGCTTTCATTAATTGCGACTGCCATTCTAGGAAAAGAATCTCCTTGTGTGATTTTAGAATTTTAGGGAGATTTGCGACTTGCCCTTCACTAGTTTCTTGCCAAAAAAGAAAGTTGGTTAAATTCTCATTAGCCTATTCCAAATTCTGCCTGGCATCAACTGATTTGTCAATCATTGATGAAGCAATTTCATAGAGGGGCTCACCAAGAGAAATATTATGGCATAGTAATTTTAGTTGCTTGATCAATGCTTTATTAATCTGGAGAGCCTCAGACCTGAACTCTGCTGGTTGAGGAAAACTCTTGAACTTCTCTATCTGTTGTGATAATTGAGCGATTTTCTCTGTTAGCACTTGGAATTCACCTAGGCTGAGATAGACAAACTCTCAAGGCTACATCAAACCATTTCACCTCGTAGCTAGCCCTACGAGGTATGAGAAGGCTCTCTCGGGTCAGATTCGGTGGATTTTTCAATATGATGAGTTGACCAATTAGGATCAAAGATATTAGGCTAGTAAATTGATAAGGGGGGTTGATTTAAAGATTTTTTGGTTTTTGGTGGCAATTGGAGGGAGTGCAATTCAGGGTGCGGGGATTGAGCACAGTTTTTGCAGGGGGATCTTTGGGGCAAGGTAGGAGTGAGCGTTGATGCTTTAATCTGAGATGGATGATCAGGGATGATAGAGAAGGAGCTAAAGAGGGCAAACAATCATTTGAATCCTCTCTAGATAGCAGAAAACATAAATTTTGAACAAACTAAAAAGCTGAGCATGTCAAAACATGTATTCAAACTTTACCACTTCATCTGTCCAAATAGAAGCAAAAGAGAGATGTAGAATGCATAAACAAACTTACAAGAACATGTAGAGAACACACCATCAACACTACAATCCACAATAATCCACAAGGATGTCTGCAAAACCCTGGCCTTCTTCCTCTTTAAATTGCAAAGATAGATGTACAATATACAATGAAAACTTTCTCCCACAAGAGTCCAACCTTCCAACCTCTCAAAATAACTAAGAGAACACATAATATAGGCAAGCTAACCTCTTCCCTTGCCTCTAGGGGTCGAACTCATCCTTCTAGGAGCAGTTTGAACTAATTCCAAACTAAGCACTAGATAATAGGCATCTCAACAACTTGCCTCTATTACTTAGCTAACTAATTCATGCATTAATTTTTCACTTTTTACATCAAGGAAGCTTCTAGAAGAGTAAAGAGAGTTAAAATCTATCAAAGTGCCATGAAAATATTACATTTATCCATGATTTACAAGTAAAAATAGTCAACCATAGTCAAAACAGTGTTTTTTGACCAAAAAAAGTCATTTCTGGCAAAGTTTTCTCTCATGTCCGCGCCCCCTGTCTCTCGTGTCCGCGCACCTTTGCAGCATCTTTTGAGTGGGTTCCACTGGTCCAAATAAGGTGCAAGATGGCTCATTGGAAAGCTTGGTCTATCTACTTTCCATCCCAAGTGGAATTTCTGAATTTGGAGTTGTTTTTCCCCCTCAAAAATCATTTCTCCCAAGGTCACTTTCTGCAACTCAAAAAGTGGGCAGAAAGTCATTTTTTTGATATATTTTGAGCTTTTGGAGGCTCAAATCTCAAAATCAGGCTTCTCCCAAGTATTGGTAATTTTTCTCTTTGCATGCCCTTTCCAAAAATGCCAAGTTTTCAAAATTCCGAGCAGTCCTTCAAAACATCCGCACTCGGGATGCGGACATGACACGGGAAAAACCTGTAATTTTAGCAAAAATCGGCTAAATGCTCCAAAATTTTCAAAATTTTCAGATTTTGATGCTAGATCAATGCTGATCAGTACCATGATGAATGAAGGATGCTTCAGCCAAGATGGAGAGTGGATTTTTCCTTTTCTTCTTCTTCCGGGCCTCTGACGGCTTTCGTTGGAGGATTTTGTTTCTAGCCTTACAAACATGCAATCTTGCCCAATAGTGTGTCTTCATGTTGCGTAGCAGCTCTTTGTCATGATTTGCCTTTTCCAATAATCTCTCCAAATGTGCATTTACACGAATAAGCATGGACTCTCGATCAGCACGCAATAGGTCACCAGGCCTCCTACGGTTCAAAGTTCGATCACTGCGGATCCTCCATAGCTCATCAAGCTCCTTTTCATCTTCTAATTGTTTGGTGCGCTGTTCTAGATAAGTGTTGGTCCATTGGGCTATTTGGAGCTTCTGCTGCAACACGAGGTTCTCCTCCTCTTTCTGCCTGATAATCTCATAAAGATTTGAAGGGGAAGAGCGGGCGTCATGATCAATGAAATCATCATGTGCCTCGTGAACTGCCTGATCCTCAATCATGGGCTACTTGCCCTCTCGTACTGCCTGTGCCGATGAAGAAAGCGAGGCCCCTTCCACCTGGTGTGGAGATAACACTCGCTGCTCTGAAGATGATGACGAGACCCCTTCCATCTGTTGTGGAGAAAGTACTCGTCGAGCTGCTGCAAATAAGGTCCTATGACCTCTCTGATATGTGACCTGAGGAGAAAAAGGCATGTGTCTAGGAATGCTGGTCTCGGGCTGATGTGATGGCTCTCCCTCCTCGTGAACTGGCTCCGGCCTTAGGTGTGGCTGTGTGAAAAAGTGTCGGGAGATGAAATCTTCCCAAGGAATGCCCTGCTGGCTCAGCTGATGGGAAACTACTAGCTGAATAAGACCATGATGGCATAAGC
>APFE031461602.1:96707-109549 GCA_000404065.3 Pinus taeda
CTCTACCTTCTTGTGTTGGCCACTCTTGCCTCCCCTACGAGGCCTCCGCTGTCTCAATCTCAGTAGATGATGATCAGTCATCACCTTGCTCATTAGTCTCAGTAGTTGACATGGTGTTATTGAGCAAGGTGGAATAAACAAGTCAAAATGATCGCTGCCCTGCCTGCAAAATGCTGTGAAGTATGCTGTTTTCAACGGGAAACATCATGAGGGATATGTTAGGGGAGGGAATTTTACATATAGGAAAGGGAAAAATATATATATAAGAAGGGAATTCTGAAGGAAACTATCACATAATGCTAAATATGTCATTCCATCTTTCAACATTTGCAAATCAATACTTTATTTAGGGAAACTGTGTTTTGTTTTTTAAAAATCAAGGGAAAGGACAATGAAAATATTCATGATGGAGGGGAGGATGCCATGGGCATAGGAGGATAGGGCAGCATTACTTATGTACAAATAACAGGCAGCTCGTTTCATTTTGTTTTTGCATGCCTTTCATAAGCATACTCTGTTTTTTCACATGTAAAAATGGCCATTTAATGCTGACGGAAAACAGGGGTTTTGGGTATTTGATTACAAGGGGAAGGGAAGGATTGTTGTGATTATTTTGTAATGGAGGGGAGAGGGATTGTATCAAGGGAATTAGGGGAATGAGGGGATATAGTGAATTAGGATTAGGGAGTAGTGAAACCTACTAACAAAGTCTGCCAACCAAGTTTCACAACAGCAGTCTTTCAATAGCGCTGGCAGCTTCATAATTGCATTTATCATGAGTGAATTAGGGTTTCATTGCATGTTTTTGACAATAGGGAAGGAGATTCAATTGCATAGGGAGTTTGAAAATGGGATAGGCAATTGAATTAGGTTTTTCATGAGGGGAATGGGTAGGAAGACAGAGTTTAGGAAAAGGGAGATGATACCATGTTAATTGACAAACCCTAGTACAACAAAACTGCTCCTTTTTGATAGCTAGCAGCATACATTTGATAGATTTTGTCATGATTTTACACAGCTTCTAACCTTTGATATTTACAGCAAGATGACACTTTTCTTTTGTTTTTTTTATTTATAAGGCTATGCAAATTATCTTTTTTACTATTTTTTTTTACAAGTCTTGTTTGCATGCCTTGTCATCATTTTCTTTTCTTTTTACTATATTTGTTTTTATTCTTTTGCTGTGCAATTTACATATATAATTTGTTGTGTGTAATGGTGTAGGGTTTGAGCATGATGCATGGTAGAAAACTAGGGTTTAAAATATGGTTTAAGAGGGGTTAGGGTTTCATGGATTTCGGGATGGGGTCTAGCATTAATTTGCAAATAAGATTAATGAAATGACACTCTAACACATGTGAATTTATCATGGGAAACTAATGGAAGAGAATAAAGGAAAAATTACCTTGAAAAACAAACAATACAACCTAACATAAGCTTGCAAAGACATCAATCATTTAACCTATTTCTTCATAATTTCTCATGGTAAAAATGACCATAAACATGCTACCCATCCCTGACATTATCATACCTTGGCAAATTTGAGTGAACTTGGAAGAAAGTTTACTGTTTGGGTGAGTTTTTGTGTAAACTGCCCGAATGACCGCGCACCTCCCCAGAAAAGCCGCGCACCACCCAGAAATCCGTGCCTGTGTATTTTCCTTCAACAAAAAACTCCTCTCAGAGCCGCGCACTGCCCAGAAATCCGCGCACACTTGTGAAATGACCGCACACCTTCCCAGGCACTGAAATTGCTAACCGTTGCCACGAAATCGCCTTCTTTGCCTCTAGCATGAAAATTTCACTCTCAATTGCACAATAAGAGTGACTAAAGAGGGAAATTAGCTTTTATAGGGTCATTTTAAAAAAAATTTAACTTTAGAACCCACTTTCTAATGTTTTCAATTTGCTTTTCTTTTTAACACTGTTTAGAGTCTTTTTGTCCTGAAATGAGCTCTTTTGATGCGTGGGACTCCGTTCTTTTTGTAGGTTGACCATCTGATGGACTGTGGAGAAGGAACCAGGGTTGTTGCCGGCACTTTTGCAAACTTCTGAGAATTTCTTTATTTTTACAAATTTGACATGACCTTGGACTTAAAAACAGGGTTTTTAAATCCAAGGTATAAAATGATCTGTAACTGATGAAAATAACCATGAAACATATGTACATACCTCCTTCTGGCTCGCTGGACACTTACTGACCTTGACTCATGACCTTGAAGTGATTTTGACTCAAAACCCTAGACCTAAGACCTGGGACCTCAAGACAAAAATAACAACAAGTATGACTCAATTACATTGTAGTATAACCTCATCCAGCAAAAGCCAAGAAGGGAACAAAGTCCTACTCCTCCATTCAGTGTTATGGCATGCCTAGTGGGATGCAAAGTTGACACTAATGAGACACCTAACTATGCATATGCAAAGAGCTATTGATCGCTGATGGAGGGCTTAAGACCGACACTAACATGCTCATCTTTTGTTTTACTCATATGTTCATTCATTGTCTTCAGCTTGGCCAATGTTGTGGATAATTCCTTTTGTTTCTGCACCGCACTTTGGTCTATCCTATGTTTCTCCTTGAGCAATTGCTTGTTTAGTTGGTTGTTTACTTGCTGGTGTGCTGCTAACTACTGTTCTAATTTCTCTATTTTCTGTTGTCTTTCGGATACCTGTGCCTCCAATGAAACAATTAACTGATCTTTTTCCTTGAGTAAATTGCTCACTTCTGATGCTTTATCCATAGTAGTTGTCGAGTAGGCCCCGGCATATTGAGAGAGTTTTGTGAGGTCTTCGGAAGGATTGAATTCTTCTTTCCATACCACATTATCCATCTCTGTCTATGTAGGTAAAAGGGAAGATTGATCAAGTCTTCTCTTTTTCCTTTGTCTTTTTACTATAGCCCTATGCTTAGGGCTGTAGAAGACATCTAAGGGTGGTATTTCTTCTATATGAAAAAAAATTTCATCCGATGGATCCTTAGGAATTATCTCTACATCCTTACTTATGGGTAGGCCGTTGGTCCCTTCAGTAGGAACTGTACTTGTTGCTGTCTTGTGACGAATTGTCACTTGAGGTGTACTAAAACCCTGTGAATTCTCAGGATTGCTTATAATGGAGTCAAACTGTTGCCATTCTTTAAGGAGCTTGGGATCGATTTGAGTATCTATATCCATGTGTTCACTGCCTTTTTCCTGTTCTTTCTCCTGTTCTAGCTCTTTTCCTTTCTCAGGAATTTTTTCTACAGCTGGGGATTTGTCACCAATTTGTTGTTCGGGCTCACTTGACTGGATTGCTGGGGTGGTAGCTAATAAGTCCAGAGGCAGAGTTTGCAACCTTTGTTCTCTGAGCCTATTGAACACTTCCAGCCCTTCATCTTTATACCTGATCCTGGCCAATGTTTTCATCTGAAATAATGATTCTGCTGAGGAAAACAGGTCATCAAATTCATCCTTTTCATGATCAAACTTTTCAAGTTTAACTTGTTCAAGAATATTATAGGCAACTTTTTTAGGATCATATTGTCTGTTGGGGATGGTTGAAAGATTGAGCATTTGTATTTTTCTGCCTCCTTTTCTGCGTGTTTGTAATCATGAAGAGTGTAAGCACCGCATCTTAGAGGAAATGTAGGCCATACCTATTTCTTAGAGTTTCGAAGAGTTTTGGATGTCCCTTCTGTTTTTATTTGGTAGGCCAATTCTCGAGCTAACATCTTATCAAGCACATACAGAGGAAGGACATGGGGTCTTGTAAGGCTACCAAAAAGCCTTATATAAGTGAACTTGTCTTCTCTGAACCAATTACCAACTGCAGTCAAGTCTATCTCTGCTTCCTCGGAAATCCTCGGGGCAAGTTTATCAAAAATAACATAATAGACATGCAACATAAAACCATTGCAAAATCTATACAAATGATCTTTGTAGTGAGCTTTCCACAACATTTGATGATAAATATGGATTGGCTTGGGGTCATGGGGAGTCCATCTCCATCCGAGTACCAGATATTCAGAGTTAAAACAAAGAGTATCCATAATATAAGCACTGTAATAAAAAGGGGGAATGGTCTTGGTTGTTTTACGTGTATTTGATCTGAATTCGAGGATTGTTGTGGCTAATTTGTCGGACAAAATGTTTGCCCAATCCATCACATAACTATTGACTGCTGCTTCCATTAAAGGGACCATTTCAATGGTGAATTTAGAAGAATCATGTATCCCCCGCGTTCTACACATCATAGCCCCAGCATAACAGTGAGAAGAAGCCAATGAGTCCACCGAGTACTTACCTAATGATTCGTGTTTATGCTTCTTGGGATTCTATCTCCACTGCTTAATCGGGGCCGATTTTGTCTCGTTTTCATTTGCAAATTTTTCCAAGAAGGCTTTGTTATACCACTTTTCAGGTTTAGGCAAGCGATACATTTTCCTTAGATCATCAGGCTGGAACGAGCCAAAAATCCTCCTGTCAACTGTGCAAAATGTTCTGTTTGAAACTGGAATTTCCTCTACCACCCATCTCACT
This sequence comes from Pinus taeda, assembly GCA_000404065.3. Lineage (NCBI taxonomy): Eukaryota > Viridiplantae > Streptophyta > Pinopsida > Pinales > Pinaceae > Pinus > Pinus taeda. The sequence continues at coordinate 101,228 of APFE031461602.1, forward strand.
ACGTCAGTGTATGGAAGAATCTTTTCTCATGCTGCTATTCTATGCAAATATGAACAAACTAAATCTTTGAGGGATGCTTCCGATTTCCTAGTTGAGTCAGTTGTGGCTTCTTCCGATACTTCCTCAGGCTCCTCTGCTTCAATTAAATTATAAATGCTCTCCCAACTAGTATTTCCAAGGCCGAGGCATCTAGTGTCTGAGATTAACCCTTTTTTGCTTGGCCCTAGATCCTTGGCTGGCTGCACTACTGCTGTAGGAGCCGCGGCTGCAGATTTCTTTGATTTCTTTCCCATTTGTTTCAAATTTCTTATTTGAGCGGAGTTCTACACAAGCGATGAGAAAAACGTGATACAGAGAAATGTTGCTATAGATCAATATGAAAGAATTACGTTGATCAGCAGGTGATAAGGTCATCGTGAATAAAATCTAATGAAAAGATCCACCCTTAACTGCTTCATTGATTAGCCACTTAACCTATCAATCGTGGTAAAGGAAGTTTTAAATGTCCATCATGTCGTTTATATGCCGAATGATTGATTCAAGCATGGCTTAGATTTCTTTGATGAATAATCAAAAGTAAATCGAAAATCGGCGATTGGTAACGTCAAAGGAAAGGCTTTAATATTCGTTTTAAATATCTCCGATCACCGAAAGGTGATATAAGGCATGCAAACCTTTTAAATACGTTTTCGAAATATGCGCCTCATTTAATGCATCGCAATCGGGGAATGGATCCGGGTCTTATTACTGTGTCAATGTGATTTCATCGATCGTCGATTGCGATATGCCTTATCGCATCGGAGGATTCGAATGTGCCTTTAATCATGTGTTGACTTGTTATTGCTGATTGCCGATGGCGATACACTTTATCACATCGAAGAAATGAGGGAGGCTCTTTTAAATTGTTGCTTTGACATTTTTCCTTTCGTGATATCTGATTGCGATATGCTTTTCGGATCGAAGAGAATGGATGTATCGTTGTGCATGCTTCCTTTGTTATTCCGATACGCGATCTTGCGATCGCTTTATCGCAATAACGAAGAATTTTATAATTTTTAAAGACCCACTTTATTTCTATTCAAAAGGCTTTTAAAATTTTCATTTACCTTAAGTCTTTTGATAAGGGTTTCTCTTATGATGGGTTAATACCAATTTATTCACACATCTAAGTTTACTTTAAAAGGGACCCATTTCATATTATGATTTTGTATAAAATTTTTATGAAATGGGGGGTTGTTGTATAGCACAACAAGATCACAATATCCTTCTCATTAGTTTCACTTTGAAATTCGATGAAGGATCATAATACAATAGTAGCACCATTGCGTTATCTAGCGATACAATACTACTTTGCTTCAGTGGAAAATCATAATGGTTGGGTAAAGTGGTAAGTTCCAAGATGTGAAAGGCCACACCCTCATTAAAACTATTTCCAACACCACTTATGCATTTATGCTCAAGTTCACCATTAACCTCACTTACTAGCATATCTAGCATTAAATAAATTATCTACTTTTGTTCTTCTCTTATATCTCAATATTAATGCAAGTGGTTTCTACTCTGCATGTACTTGAAATGAAAATATGAAAAAGTAGAATTGGTTAAACAAAGTGTGTAAATCATTATTGAATATGCTCGTGAATCATCAACCTATATGTGCGTTTTTGAAAGTTGAACATATACTTACATTAATTCATGAAGTCAAATGCTTTTCAACTATAAAAGTTGGGATTGATCAATTGGGCAAGAAATTGGTGAACATGCCACTATTAAATTGTAAAAGGATCAATTGGGCAAGAAACTAGTGAATAGATACATTGGAATGCAAGAGGATCGATTAGGTAAGATTTTTTGGTGAAAAATCCTCTATTGAAATGCTAGAGGATCACTTCTTTATGAATAAGTAATTGTGATGGATAGAGGAGATAAGCTTAATCTACTATAGTACATAAACACACAAATAATCACACAAATTACATAAGAAAGTTGCATTTCATGAAATTCGGATTACTTGAATTGTTTGAGAATATAAACACAAACAAACAAAAAAGAATTTTGGTTTTCTAATAATATCCTTTTATATAATTTTAGCTCTTCTAGAGATTTCTACATGCATATTGAGATTGTTTACTAAACTTGGACTCTCTTGCATGTATATATTACTTTCTACATGCACATGCATAGATAACAAGAGTAATTAACACATTCCAAAACTCCCTCTTAATTTCAATCACTAACAATTATAATATGAACCATTCAACAATGCCTCTATGGGCTTATAATCATAACATGATACTTCTCAACTAGGTTTTTGCAACACCTAAATTCTTTTTATGAACTCATGACATCTCTTGTTAATGATTTGGTGACTATGTCATCCCATTGTTTTTTATTTAATTATAAAATTCCATGCAAATTTCTCCATCATTGAAAAGCTCTCTAATGTAGTGATACCTCATATAAATATGCTTTATTTTCTAATGAAATACATGGTTCTTTGATAGATTTATTGCTGATTTGTCGTCACAATACATTAATGTTGATCCCTCTTGTTCTTGTTGTAGATTACCCAATACTCTATGTAACAAAAATGCTAGACAAGTCATTGTTGTTATTGCTACGTACTTAACTTCAACTAACGAAATAACCACAATGGGCTACTTCTTGTATGCCCATGAAATCATACATAAACCAAGATGGAAAACATATCTTGAGGTACTCTTCTCGTCATCCATGCTAACTGCAAAATCACTATCAATATATCTAACCAAAAAATCATTACTAGTGATGGAGTATAATATATCATGTCCTATTGTTCCAACAATATATCTCATAATTATTTTTCTAACTTACCAATTCGAGTCTTTTGGAGACTCAATGAACTTGAAAATCAAATTAATATCATACATAATGTTTGGGCTAGTGACAGTGAGATACATAAGTCTATCAAAATGATCTTTTGATTAGCGTAATATCTATGTTGGATCTAATATTTTCTTTGTTGAGCTTTGTTCCTATTGTAATTGTAGGTGGTGTTGGTTTGTAATTTATCATCCTAAACATCTTTAGCATAAATATGGCATACTTTGTTTGAAACACAAATATACCTAAATATGATTTAATGACTTCAATATTTTATGAACCATGAGCCTACAAAAAATTAAAAAGTCAATAATTACAATCCACTTTGAGGGGAAACCCGGTTCTATAATGAATACAATGTATAAGACAAAATGAGATGATCTCAAAGACTAGGTCACCTTAGTAAATGTATAAGACAAAATGAGATGATCTCAAAGACTAGGTCACCTTAGTAGATATATAGGAGACAAAGGGTACAATTATAATGAAGGTGTACAATGAAAGTTTCTTGCCTACCTAATAATATAACAATAGAAATGTAATAATTCAATTACTAGGTCTTCCCATGCCGCCTCTTCCATTGGTGAGTTCTTCCACTTAATGAGGTACTCAATAATTTCTCAATTTCTTAGCTACCTAATCCTTCTTGCAAGGATTTTTCTGGTTTTAGTATGGTTTTCCTTCTCCATTAATCTTTGGTAAAATAGTTTGGCTAGGATCTTATCATTGGTTACCTTCTTTAAGCAAGAAACGTGCAAGATTGTAATCCGAATGGAAATCTGCCCATGGTATTTTCCCATGGTAATGTAACTAAAAAATGTTATAAATAATGAGCCTATTTTTGTAAGAGGACAGATTGTCCAGCCCAATGTAGTGGCAACTATCATTTTCTTATCTAACAAGAGTTGGTTCATGATCTACTTTTCTGGTTTGGGTTATTTTTTGTTCTTTTCTTGGTGTGACAATTACTCAGATCTTGGGACCCTCCCCAAGATCTGGATTAGTGGTTTCAGAGCGGGTTATGATTTCATGAAAATTGGGACCCTAATGGTTTCTACTAGAAGTTCTCAAATCTACTCATAATTCTTTGTTGCAAATATTTGTGGAATCATGGTAGAAATCGATCCATAATGGTAGTAGTTTTTCTCATCACACATTTTGGCTTCACCACAAAACTATGTTACAGTATCCCTGTCACCGCCATAAATACCATGGTGATGAAGGTGTTAATGGAATGGAATGGCTTATTTATATATTATGTTTTTGCATTACTACTTCTTAGATAAATTCAGTGCTTAGTGATAAGGGTGTGGTATTAGCAACTGATCAACGCCTGCATCCACCAAGTCTACAACGCCTGCTTCCAGCCCTAAGCCCTTTAACACAACATCACCACCTGCAGCGGCATCCTCCCCTAAGGCGGAGCAACCACCTTCCAAAGCTCCTAGCTCGGAGAGACAACAAGTGCGGGAAATCAAAGAGAATCGAAGCAAAATCCTTCGAATTCTGTGATCAGGATTCATGGAGAATTTGTTTCTCGTATTGATTTATGTTGGGATAGGGATATTTCTGAATGGAATATCATCCTTAGTTCATTCTACTACTCCCTTCCCCTGCAATCCCAGCACCGGGAAAAATAACTTTCCATTTTGTAACACGTCGCTACCAGTCGCAGACAAAGTGACAGATCTCATTGGATGTCTAACTCTGCAAGATAAAGTGTTGCAGCTGGTGGATGTTGTCGCCGCCATTCCCAGCCCAGGAATTCCTAGTTATGAATGGTGGTATGAGGCTTCGCATGACCTGTCCAACTTAGGTCCCAAAACAAACTTTGGAGGCCCAATTCTTGGAGCTACCAATTTTCCACAAGTTATTCTCATCATTGCTTCCTTCAATACTCCTTTGTGGAAAGTGATCGGTTGGGTGGTATCAGCAGAGGCACGTGCTATGCACAACACAAGACCGGCAGGGTTGACATTCTGGAGTCCCAACGTGAATATTTTCCGTGACCCGAGATGGGAGAGAAGGTAAGAGACCCTTCGTGAGGCCCCGCATGTCGCTAGCCTGTATGCCACCAACTACGTCCAAGGTCTCCAACAAACTGACGGTGGTGACCCTAACTAGTTGAAGGTGGCGACCTGCTACAAACATTACACAGCCTATGACGTGGACAACTGGCATGGAGTTGAGAGTTACTCATTCAATGCCATCGTGACGCAACAAGACCTTGAGGAAATGTACAACCAACCATTCAAAAGTTGTATGATGGATGGAAATGTGGCCAATGCGATGTGCTCCTACAATCAGGTCAACGACGTCCCCACCTGCGTTGATAAGAATCTGCTCATAGGCACCATCGGAGGCGCTTGAAACTTGAACAGCTACATTGTATTAGACTATGACTTCGAACCCTTGAGCACTCTCCACTTCAGTTGGACGGCGGTGCCCAAAGGAGCTGTGGTAGCACTGATGCTAAAGAACAACGACCTTGACACCTTTTACTGTGTCTCGCCCTCTGGAATCAGCATTGGCGGCAAGATGCTCAAAAAATGAAAGATCAAGGTTTCCATTCCAGTGGAAAACCAATCCCAACTACAGAAACAAGGCAATGATGACTTGGTTCCTTTGAAATCTACCTTGCATGTTGGAAACCTGCATTACACCCTGACCAACAACGACAACTGCATGATCATCAACACCTTCGAGAAGCGATACACCATGACTGCAAATCCAAGAATCGTGGTGCAACCCTTTGTGAAGGATGATCTTGGGGCTGACAAGGTTCTTCGAACAAAGCTGCAGCTTTTTGGGAGTAAGCAAGCTACTTGTTTTGTGAAGAAACTTGGTGTGCTCATTGGAAATTTGAAGAAAGCAGCAGTGGAAGCGTAATTCGGTGATACAATGCCTAAGCTTGGCCTTAGAGAGTGAGAGACAATTTATCCTTTCCTATGCCTTTGCACATGCATTACACAAATTATGACAAACATCATCCATAGAAGATTCAAAGTTCATATCAAGCAACTTCTTTGTCCCTTTGTTGACAGGTTCTTGACAAACGAAAATATAGTTTCAACTAGGTATATGCCTCGCGTTTTAATTTTCTTATCCTATTTGATCTTTGTAATTGTCAACTGGAGGACATTTCTTATGATTGTGAAGACATCTTCCATTGCATATGAAGCTCGAGGGCACTTGAAGACTTGCTTGGTTCCGGCATTTGGAAACATTTTACTTCATGATCCATTTGGTTTGTGGAGTATCTTAGGAATATTATTGCTATGGTTGGAATGGGCTTGTATTCCTATGTAGTTGATAATCAATCAAAACAAAGTAAGTAGCTTGTGCCACTGTCTCATGTTAAGGATGGTGAAACAAAGCCTCTCATCATCTTCAAGAATGGATCCAACAAAGGAAATGATAATCAATATGTTAATTGTTGCTTCACCTTTGTTGTTGAGGGAATAAAAAATGTGAAACTTGAGTATTTGGAGGAACCCTTTACAACATTTCATTGGATAGTGAGAATATACAAAGATAAGCCACCACATTTCTACCGAATAGATCGTCAAGTGATCTCGAGGTTCATTACAGGGTATCTCTATCCTCAAACCCTCATTCATCATGGTTATGGGTCAACCACACAAAATCCTTTGCCAATGAAGTCCATTTGCTCGGCCACACAATGTCCACCTCACAATTGGCCTACCAACATTACAAGGTATTTCTATCCTCGACTCTTCGTTCATCATGGTTATGGGTCAACCACACAAAACCCTTTGCCAATGAAGTCCATTTTCTAGGCCACACATTGTCCACCTCACTGTTGACCCACCAACATTGCAGGGTATCTATGTCCTTGGATCTTCATTCATCATGGTTATGGGTCAGCCATGCAAAACCCCTGCCAGCGAAATCCACTTGCTTTGCCACAAACTGTCAATATCACATTTGACTCACAAGCATTACATGGTATCTCTATCATTGGAGCTTCATGCATCATGGTTACGGGTCATCCACAAACCCTTGGTTATGGGTCAACCACGCAAAACCCTTGTCTTCGACAGCACCTGATCATCCACAACTCATCTTCGACAAAAGCTTCTCCGAAGGGAACTTCACACAATAGGGACCATTGCTTCTTAAGGAAGGAGGAATGATTCCATGGTAAAGACCTGAATGGAAATCCACCCATGGTATTTTCCCACCCATGGTAAAGACATGAATGGAAATCCACCCATGGTATTTTCCCACCCATGGTAATGTAACTAAAAATGTTATAAGTAACGAGCCTCTTTTTGTAAGAGGACTGATTGTCCAGCCCAATGTAGTTGCAACTATCATTTTCCAATTTAATAAAAGTTGTTTCATGATTTACTTTTCTGGTTTGGATTATTTTTTTTGTTCTTTTCTTCATGTGACAATTTCTCAGATCTTGGGGCCCTCCCCAAGATCCGGATTAATGTGGAGATTGAGGCAACAACAATTTGTAAGCAATACTTCCAATCCTTTGCATCACCTTATAGGGGCTATAATATATCGGTGATAATTTATTGTCCTTTTGTTGGTTGAGTGACATCTATTTATATGGTTGTAGTCTCAAAAATACTGAGTCCCCTACTTCAAATTCCATTTGATTGCAATGTTGATCTACTTGTTGTTTCATCCTATTTTGTGCTATAAGCAAGTTGTCCTTCAATAGGCTGAGAAGCTCTTGTCGATGCTCTATGTGGTCCTTTAGTACTCGAACCTCTATAGTCCCTTTCAAGGGTGATGTGCTTGATGAACATAGTTACCAATCAAATGAGAACTATTACCTCAAAATGGGTACTCTAGCCTAAAAGCCCCAAAACAACATGAAAAAACAGCGTGAAAACGAAAAGTGTTAATGCTAGAATAACCTTTTTTTTCTTTCGAGGTAAATTTTCAACATTGTTTAAAAATGGAAGTAAAAGTCAATTTTTTTGTGCAAAAAACATCCTAAAAACGAAAAGTGTTGATGCTGGAATAATATATTTTATTTTTTTCGAGGTAAATTGTCAATATCTTTTAATAATGACGTTAAAGACAAAATATCCCGACTCTGAAAAACCTTAAAATTCCAACGGTAGACATGACATTAAAGATAAAATATCAATAGTCTTAAAATTCCAATGATTTTTAACCATGGTATTAAAAATAAAATATCAAGTCTCTAAAAAGCCTTAAAATTTCAATGATGACATTAAAGGTAAAATATCACCTTTATGAAAATCCTTAAAATTCCAACAATTTTCAGCCATGGTGTTAATATTATTTTAAAAAATTATTACCATTTAATTTATAAATATTTATTTTTATTTTAAGTTTATCATATTAAATAACAATTTATTAAATATAGTGTCTTTTTATATAATGTATTGAAGTCACTGGATAGCTTCAGTTATGATGAATGAATAATTGTACAAAACAAATGAATTTATA
>APFE031461602.1:112263-159876 GCA_000404065.3 Pinus taeda
AATAGGAAATAAAAATCAAAAAATTAAATAGAAATAAATAAAACTAAAAACAAAAAATTAGTAACTAATAGAGTGGAAGTTACTAAACAGCCCATAAAAAGACCTCAACCAATAACCTCACAAATAAATAACTTTAAACAATAATAAAAAATAACAAAAAATTATTTCCCAATGTTAAACTATGGATAAGCGGCATAAATTTTTGGTCAAAGACAAATTAATGTACAGTTGAAGCAAAGCTGAATGCGTAATATCATGTCTGCTCTAGGTATAATAAGCCCTCTAAATAAAAAGGGTTGATGTTGCATAAACACTTAATCAAGATGAAAATCACTAACATTTTTAAAAAAAAGTTCATACTTGATACATAAAAAAAGTGTCAAAAATAAGCCATAAAAAACATATGTTGATGTTGCATGAACACTTTTCAAAATCAACATGAAAAACAGTGACATTTTAAAAAGAATGTTCATACTTGATACAGAAAATTTAAAGTGCAAAAATATGCTCCGAAAAAAAGGTGTATTTTGAATTACCACTTTTCAAAATTGGGTGATTTTTGCTACCTCAAAAAAACGGGTATTTGGTAATTTTCTCGTTTGATCGATAACTATGTTAATAGAAGATGATATCCATAAAGTGCCACAAATGGGGACTTTTTTGATGAATTACAAAAGGATGTGTTGTATCGCCATTCTACCAACGGAAACCACTTGACCGATTTTGTATGTTTATCAGATGCAAAGCAATGAAAATATACTTCTCAACATTTATTCATAATCTCAATTTCCCATCTCATTGAGTACCACCAAATAAGAAAATAATTCAACCCAAAATTTTCGAATTAAAATTGGACCTCTATCACTTACAATAATCTTCAACATGCCATGTAGATTTTGGATTATTTCCATGAATGTTTTTACAAATGAACTTGCTTTAAAAGGATGAGAAAGAGAGAAAAATATGGGCATACTTTGTCAAATAATATACCACTACCATAATGACATTCTTTGCTTCAAATTTAAGTAAGCCTATAATAAAATCTATTGAAACACCTTCCCAATGTTAGCTTGGTATGGATAATGGTTGTAGGATCCCTGGGGTCTTGATTATCTCTCTCTTATTAAGTTGGAGGAACACACTTTCAACCATACACTTTTTCACATTTGCTTTAAGACCTCCCCCCAAAAAAAATATATATGTTGATCCTATGGTACGTTTTTAAGAACCTTAAATGTCCTCCTACACGAGAGGTGTGTAATTCCAAAAGTATCTTTTATTTGAGTTGATAATTCTTACACAAATATAAGTAACCTTGACATCTGAACAGATCATTCTTCCACATAATACTTTCTACTACATTGGGGTCGTCTTGTAGTTGTTAGATGATCTTGCATACCTTCTCATATTGCTTCCATTCTATCCTTGTTTCTTCCACCTAGTCAAATTTCAGAACGAAGATATGCATGGTAAACCCTTTATCTCTTCTTCTTGCTTGAGAGTGCAAATACCATGATATTTGTTTTTCTCATCCTATAGATATTTCAAAGACATAAGCTAGAATCTTTGTAATCCATTTTTATTACTCTTCTAAATATAGTATTTGTTCTAAGAAGTACTTCAAATTATCATGTTCTATTTTTACTTTGAAGTGTCTTCCTATTAGATATGTGTTGGAAATGTAACTAGTTTCAATCTTCATAGTTGTTGTACCCATTTCAATATGTATCTTATGTAACAAACACAAGAATAAAAAAAAAAAGTTATTATTTTAAAGCATGGGTTTCATGCTTCTTATTGATGGTCTTCTAGGTAAAAGCATGTTCTTCATGTTTCATAGGATATATTGTCATGAGTCAAGAGAATCAACATCATAATGATAAGACCCTTTCAGGCAAGATGTACCTTGTAAAAGAATTTATTTTTAATCTAGAAGGTCTTGGAAACCTCCAAAGTACAATTCGGCACTGACAGCTACAAGTCAGTCTAAAGGAGGGAATTCGACCCCTTAGAAAGGCTATAAATATAGGCAACTTTGATCGATACACTCACTCCCACAAGTTTGATCTCTCAAGAACAAGTTTGATCTGAAGCTGGAAGAAGCAAGAAAGGAAGAGTGAAGGTCTGGAAGGCTAGAAGAATCCAAGAAGAAGAAGGAAAGTCTATTTTGGGTTTTATCTCTCTCACACATGCAAAATCTAGGGTTTTTGTGGCTTCTAGGAAGATCGAAATTACAGGTCCAAATTGCAAGAGATCAAGTTGCAGAATCAAGTTGTTGGAAAAGTGAATACTCTGATTTGAATTTCTTGAACTTGGGAAGTATTGACTTGCTCAAAGGAGGATCTCTTAAATAACTATCTTAGGGTTTCTTCAGCAGCTACAGGGTCGAAGTTGCAGGTTAATGTTGCAGGGTTGAAGATGGGATCAAAGTTGTAGTTAGAATTTAGCTAATGTAGGACTGAGCCTTATTGACCTGATCCTATTGGAAGGGATTCTTGAAGGGTTGACTTGGTACTTGGAGGAAGGACTTGGTATAGGGTTTGGGTCTTGGTTATCTCATTTAAAGAAGATTTTATAAGAAGAGAAGAGATTTTTTTTGGGTTTTCCCCTTAGAGGGGTTTTTCCCTGTCTTGGAGCCTAATTTCTATGTCCATTATTTTTACTATTTTGTTCTTGATAGTTATTTAATGAAGAAGAACTAATAAATAAAACACAAGAAGATAAATAAACTTCACAAGCAATTATTAAGGTAAAGGAAAATATGAATTAATATTTTCCTTATTGCATTTTCTAACATGGTATCAGAGCTAAGGTAGCTGAGAAGATCATCTTGTGGACACAAAGAAGGATTTGCGAAGGGGAATCACTTGCAGAAGGATAAAACTCTTATTGAAGGAAGAAAGGAGACTACTTCAAGCTCTCATCAAAGGAAATCTTGAGAAGCAAGATCACAAGAAGGCTCATCAGAAGACATTTTTGTAGGAAGTATCAAGGAACCAGTCATCACTTTGTGAAGTTGTTGTTGAAGGTATCCTAGAAGACATCTTTCTAGGACATCATTGAAGTCTCTTTGAAGATCTTAAAAGTATCAAGAGAGTTGGAGACATCATCAAAGAAGGAAAGAATTGTGGTTGACAAATAAGTATCATATTATTACTCTATGTCTGAATATACGGGTCATATGGTTTATTTCTGCAAGGAAATCAATAAGCTCATTGGCTCAACACATTTCCTAGCATGGAAGAAAATAATTAATCTAACACTTACATAACATGAAGTAATGGAATACGTCCTCGTTGAAGTTGATGAACCTAGTAAAGACAAGACTAAAGAGCTAGAAAAATACAAGAAAGGATAAGTAAGGACATAAAGGATCATTATGGAATCCATTAAGGATTGTTGATTTTTGTAGCTTGGGAGGTACTCCAAGCCTTAAAGATTGAGTGTTTGGAGGAAGAAGCTCCACAAGTGGCCTTGTGGGCTTGAAATCCAAGCTTGGAGTTTTTCACCCATTGATGTTTGGGCCAAAGCCGTAACAAGATTTTAACATGTGATGGATGAGGATGATAGGAGATGACAAGATGAATCCAACGCATTGAGAATCATCCAATTCTGAGCTATCATTGAAGAGCTATTAATTTTTGAAGATATGATGGGTTAATTTGTCTAGTTGGGCAAATCGGCTTGAGGTCAACGTGTTGCCCAAAGACAAATTCGTTGGAGCCACTTGATGCATATAAATATAAGTCAATTGTGAGGTTATTTGATACATCCAAGAGCATTCACATAAAAGGAATACCTTTGTGATTAAACAACAAGCTTGGAGAAGGACAAAAAGGAAAGGTGCTCTATTTTAGGGTATGTTTATGGTGTGGTTTTTTTAAAAACAGGGCCACAGCCCTAAAACACCTTGCATGTAGGCAAGAAGGAAAATTTAGGGCATTTTATCCCTTGAGAGAAGTGTGAGTATCCTTGCAGTTCCAGCCGCTTGATTGAGGTAAGTTTTTTAGTGCTTGTTTTGATGTTTTGTTTGGGCCGCAGGGGTAGGTGAAGCTAGAACAGTGTGTGGAGGGTTGTTTGGAAGAGGGAGAGGGATTGGAAGGCTCTTCCAACCTAACCGCAATCATCTCTAGGAGGCCGCAGTTCAAACAAGGCCTTCTTCCTTGGATTTGAGGCCATTTTTTCTTATTGTTAGGGGAAGCCACTTGTAGGGTGCCTTGTGTGGATATTACAAGGGCTAAAATAGTGGTTGAGGAGCACAGAATAGACAAAAAGTAGGAGAATCCCAATGGGAGAGGTATACACAAAATTTTGAGTAGGGGTTGAAAGTTGTTAAGGGTGCCCTAACCATACTTGTAGGTTCACAGATCCCAATACAAGGTGGCAAAATCAAGGAGTTATAGATGGCATCTTGTTTGATGGTTGGATGTTAGAGGATGTAGTATCCTAGGAGAGGACAAGTTGAGAAGTTTGTTAGCAGCCATGTTGAAGGGTTTCCATAGGTGTTGGATTCCTTAATTAGGAGTAGATGATATAACAAGGAATTTACTAATGGTCTGTTGGAGGGCATCGTGAGAGTGGACAGTGGATTAAGCATTTTTGGATTGTTGGAGGACAACATCATAGTGTCCAAGTTGGAGCCTGATGTGTAGCACTTGGATGGAAAAAAGTAGCTTCTAGAGTGGCAATTTTTGAGCTCATGAGTACGATCAACCAGGAACAGTTTGTGCAACCCTAAACTTGTGTGTGGAGAAGGACATCTATAGTAGATGATGGGCATTCCTCCTAGCTAGTGTTCATTGTGGGAGATGGACATCTTGCAGTGATAGATTGCAACCCTTTGTTCCCTATGTTGGTCTTCATTAGAGCAGTACAGGAAGACCATAGTGGACTAAAGTCCCTGAGTAGCTGAGGAGAAGTAGTGGGCAGATTGAGAGTTGTTCACAAACGAAGTTGTGAACAACTCAACATGAGTCTCAATGTGTTGTGCCCTTGATGGGCTAAGGCACAACTAGCGAGCATATTGGATAGCCAAGGTTCAGTGGCTATATGGACTTGGAGCATTGGTAGAGGAAAGTGTTGCAGATTGAGAGCTGAAAGACCGGGAAGGTACAGGGGATGACCGAGAGGAGCTGAGAGAGCATGCGACAACTAGATGGTCACAGTATCTTGTTGAGGGTAGATTTGTTGTCAATGGATTGACACCAAGCCCCAGATTTATATCTTGTACTAGTGGATGTATGAGGACCATTATCCCTGGTACGAGAGCCCTAGACTGTTGTATTATTAAGTTTGATTAATATAATGAATTTGGGTTGAAAATTGTAAAAAGTTGTCTATATTTTGTGCACTAGTAGATTTACTATTGTTTATATTACGCTATGCAAATTAGTTTCGTTGTGATTCTTGTTTTGTAGCGTTAGTGATTTAAGATTCTATCCAAGAAACCAAGGTCGTGGAAAACAACATGGTATCAGAGCATATTTGACCTACTTTGAGGGACAATGTATCAGAGTGTGCACAATGGAGCAACTCATAGGGAGTTGTGGGTGTTTAGATCATGGAGCAAAGGGTTTAGCTGAAGACATGGAGATGTGGTCTTGACTAGCTTGGCAACGAGATTGGATGGATTAGTGGAGAGCCTGGTGAACAATAATTTGTTGTAAGGAAGATTGTTGATCATGGACTTTCGTTGATTTTCCATGGATGGTTGGGAAAGCTCGAGGATTGCTTTGGCATGGAAAAGATCAATATGATCGAGATGGCTTCATGTGATGGACTACAATTCAGTAGGATATAGTCTTCATCGAATCATGATGTTGCATATCTAAGATTGAAGGGATTTTCATGTGTGGTATTTGGTCTAAGAGGATGAGTGCTTGCAGGACTGAGCTAGTGGAGACTATGTAGGATTAGAGGGAGTCCAGCCTCAAAAGGAGAAGCATTATGGAAGTTTGGGATCTCTAGACCCAGATGTGATGAGACAGAGGAACTATCAAGATTATCAGGTTCATTCTACAAAGCATGTTGCAGTAATGGATGTCAGATGGGCTAGTGTCATCAGATGATGATGGTTACTTCCTAGTATTGGAAGTACCTCCCTTGCTAAGAGGGAGTATTGATTTTTTTATCTTGGGAGGTACTCCAAGCCTTGAAGATCAATAGTATGGAGGAAGGAGCTCCACAAGTTGCCTTATGGGCTTGAAACCCAAGCCCGGGGTTTTGAACCCACCAATGTTTGGGCCAAAAACGTTATGATATTATGACATGTGATGGATGAGGATGATAGTAGATGACAAGATGAATCCATGGTTGAATTGAGGCTTCTGTGATCCATAACAATTATAAGAAGAGATAAATCCAATGCATCGAGGATTGTCTAATTCCGATTTTTTGTTGAAGAGATATTAATTTTTTTATGACGGGTTAATTTGTCTAGTTCGGCAAGTCGACTTGATGTCAAAGTGGTGCTCAAAGACATATTCATTGGATCCACTTGATGCATATAAATATAGGTCAATTGTGAGGTTATTTGATACATCCAAGAGCATTCACATCAAAGGAATACCTCTACAATTTTAAAACATGCTTGGAGAAGGACGAAAAGGTAAGGAGCTTTGTTTTAGGGTTTATTTATGGTGTGGTTTTCTTAGCGGCAGGGCCGTAGCCATAAGACACCTTGCACTAAGGAAAGGAGGATAGTTTAGGGCAATTTATCCCTTGACAGAAGTGTGAGTATCCTTGCAAGTCAAACCACTTGATTGAGGTAAGTTTTTGGCATTGTTAGTGCTTGTTTTGGTGTTCTATTTGGGTCGTAGGGGTAGATGAAGCTACAACAACGTGTGGAAGGTTGTTTGGAAGAGAGAGAGGGCTAGGAATTCTCCTCCAACCCAACCTTCGTCATCTCTAGGAGGTCGCAACTCAAACAGGGCCTTCTTCCTTTATTTTGAGGCCAGTTTGTCTTGTTGTTAGGGGCAGTCACCTGTAGGGTGCCTTGTGTGGATATTATAAGAACCAAACAATGGTTGAGGAGCATAGAATAGACAACAAGTAGGAGCAACCCAATGGGAGAGGGATACAAATATTTTTGAGCAAGGGTTGAAGGTTGTTAAGGGTTCCCTAACCAGACTTGCATGTGCATGGATCCCAAGGCAAGGTGGCAGCATCGGGGAGTTGTATATGTCATATTGTTTGATGGTTGGATGCTAGAGTAAGTAGTGTCCTACGAGAGGAAAATTTGAGAAGTATGTTAGCATCCATGTGGAAGGGCCTCCATAGGTGTCAGATTCCCTAACTAGGTGAATATGCTACATCAAGGATTGGTCACACATGGTCTGTTTGAGGGCAGCATGAGAGTGGACTAAGTGTGGACAGTGGATTGGGATTTGTGGATTGTTGGAGGACATCGTGATAGTGTCCAAGTTGGATCACGGTGTGCAACACTTTGATGGGAAAAATTAGCTGATAGAGTGGCAGTTGTTGAGCTCATGAGTATGATAAACCAGGAGCAATTTGTGCAACCCTAAACTTGTGTGTTGAGAAGGACATCTGCAACAAATGATGGGAGTCCTCCTACCCCATGTTCATTATGGGATATGGACATCTTGCAGTGATAGGTGGCAACCCTATGTGCCCTATGTTGGTCTTCATTGGAGCAGCACAAGAAAAGAATAGTATTTTGAAGTCCTTGAGTAGCTGAGGAGCAACAGTGGGCAAATTGAGAGTTGTTCACAAAAAGAGTTGTGAAAAACTTGACATGAGTCTCCATGTGTTGTGCCCTTCATGGGATAAGGCACAACTAGTGAGAAGATTGGACAGCCGAGGTTCAGTGGCCATATGGACTTGGAGCATTGATAGAGGAAGGTGTTGCATATTGGGAGCCAAAGGATCGGGAAGGTACAGGGTAAGATCGAGAGGAGTTGAGAGAGTGTGAGATAACCAGATGGTTAGAGTATCTTGTTAACGATAGATTAGTTATTGATGGATTGACACCAAGCCCTATTTTTTTATCTTGTACTAGTGGATGTATGAGGGCCATTATCCCAGGTACGGGGTCCCTATATTATTATATTATTCAGTTTGATTAATATAATGAAGTTGGGTTGAAAATTGTAAAAATTTGTTTATTTTTGTGCACTAGTATATTTAATGTTGCTTATGTTCAGATGTGCAAAGTAGTTTCATTTGATTCTTGGTTTGGTAGTGTTATTGATTTAAGATTATATCCCAGACACCAAGATCATGGAAAAACAACAAGGATCATCTTGTTCCATTTTTTGCTAATTTGAAGACTTATAAGGCTATGTACGACAAGCTAGTAAATTTGTACTCTATAAGCACAACAGTCTAAATATTTCTTTAAGAAACTAACTATACAAAGTAAAGAAATCAAAGGATGAAGACATAGCCTCCTACCTGATGAATATTTCGCAAATAAGAGATCAATTGCATGGGCTTGGGGAGACAATTTCTAACTATGAAATTACCATATGTGTACTAAATTCCTTGCCACTAGAATGGAGCAATTTTTCAACTAGCATCTACTCTAAGAAAGACTCTAGTCCTTTTGATTAGTTGTGGGCTCAATCAATCTTGGAAGAGACTAGGATCAAGGTAAGGGATGACATTGAATCAAATGAACAATCTCAAGCCTTTATTACAAGAACCAAGAAGCTAAAGAAGGGAAAGTTTGGTAAGTCCAAGAAGAAGTCAAATATGTCCAAGGTTCATTGCTTTGGATGTAATGAATTTGGAAACTTTAAGATGGATTGTCCAAATGTAACAAACTTCAGTTAAAATTTCATGTAATAAAGTTAATAAAGGAAAAATAAGACCAAGGTCATGGGACACGTATTCCAAGCGGAATGTTGGGCAAAGTATTCTAGTGGGCATCACTTGTTGTGTATTATGACTAAGGGAAATTGGCAAACGCTTTGAAAAGGAAAAAATATATTTTTGGCATTTTTATCTATGAAAATAAAGGAAATTAGGAGAAAAAGAATGTGAAAGGTCATAGGTTGCATGTGAGGAGGAAATTGGAGGAAAATTAAGGAAAACGAATAAATTAGAGGCATCTATAATAAAATGATATCAGAGCATCATTTTGCAGCCTTTTTCAGTTCAATTTTGGAATTAGCCTCAAAGAGACGAAGATCAACAAGAAGAGAAGGAAAGCAAACAAGAAAAGAAAAGCAAGGATCAAGCAAGGAAAAGTTGGATCAAGTGGCTTTAGCGGGAATACTTGTAGGTAACAGGTTATATGTATGATTTCCTAGTTGGTTTTGGCATGCATGGTATATGCATGTGTATATTTGGTTCATTTGTTGTCATTGGCATGGGTTTTGTCAAGTTTGACACTGGTTTTAGCCTTAGCTTGCCATTTTTGGATATCCATGGTGTGATGGGATTCATTCTTGGTTGAGATTTGGATTGCCGTAAGGTTTTTGGATCCAGGTGATGTGGTCTCAAAAAAAATTCCAAGGGTTTGGGTAGAGATGGTTTTCTCTGGGAAGCCCTCAACAGGTGGGTGGAGACATGAAAATTCCTCAAGGGATGGTGAAGAAATTCATAGGCATCCAAGCTCGTTTGGTTTTGTGATCTTGAGACGGGTTTAGGTGAGGTCACAGTATGGTGAGGGTGGAGGTGGTTTGACCTCTGGATTCCCTTAGATTTTTATGGATTGGTTTATCCCATGAGATCCCACATTCATGCTTGGAAGATGGCACAGGGGTGATTGGCTGAAAGAAATATTTGGTTCAGCCCAATCTATGGTCGGGTGGTAGTGGTACGTGGAAGTCCCTGACTTGGTTGGATTTTTCTTATGGTTAATAAGAGTTAAGTTCCTATTGTATTTGATGAGGAATTATACTTGTTATTATGTGGATTTAATGGTTGTTCTATCTTTGATATCTACTTGGTTATATGTTAGTTATAAGCATGGTTATATGACATATTTAAGTATGGCTCTTATCATATTTTAATTAATGAATGGATGGTTAATGAATTCATGACCTAATTTGTGTTATGACAACTATTGTGAGAAGGTAGAGTTCCTTCTTGTTAAACCTCAGATAAGTTTCAGATCCCTAATATGTTCAAATATGCATTCATGACCTATAGGTTTCATGTTTACCATGTGTTTGACGGAATGTTTGTCTTAGTTGGGAGGGGTCAGGTCAATTCCTTGTTCAAGATTTGGTTTAGAAGATTTGTTTCTATGTTATTTATCATCTCTAGAATTTTCATTGAGTTCTGGGCAGAGGCCTGAGTCCTAAGGGTCGTTGGCACAAAATTGATTGGAAAAGTCTATAGTCACTGAGAAGCAGGCCTATGGGAGTGACTAGAGGCTTACATTCACTTGGAGGCCTTGTGAAGGGAGCGATTAAGAGCCTAGGTCAGTGTAAAAGAGAGTTAGCTCAAGGATTTAACACCTAGAGAGGTTGGGTAGCTCCTGGAGATCCTGTAACACTTAAGGGAAGTCAGTAAAGTCTTAAGTTGTTGACTCCATTTCCTCAAGGTCATATAGGAGGTTGAGTCTTATCATAGCGACCCTCAGCTCATGTTTATCCCAGGAAACTGGTGAAAGTGGTTAATTGTGGGAGGAGGCAGTTACACCAAACAAGTACAACAAAAGAAAGGAAAGAAGTGAAGCTTGCATAGCTAAAGATAAGGGAGAACCTGAGAAGAAGTCGAAGAAAGAAGATGTCAACAATCCTTACTATTGAATAAGTCATCCTCTCCGCCAGGTTCTTTATGAAGATTGTCTTTCATTTAGAATAACATGGATTGTTGTTTACCCTAGAAGAGTTTTGTTATAAAAGCATGGCATCATAAATAGTAGCATGTGATAGTAGAATATTTAGAGTCTACTTGATTGATTTGCTTTATAGAGATCATCTAGTCTTTAAATATTGAGAATATTGAACCATTTTTCATATTATTTTTCATCCACAAATTCTCTAACATTATGTTAGAGGTAGTCATTTTTCTAAGGTGGATCTTCAACATCCTATAAGAACCATCATTTTGGAAGGTTCTTGGAAGAAGCCTTATGACAAGGTTAGTATATATTCCATATAGTCTCAAAACAATATTCTTGAAGGATGAAGGAATGAAATTGGTCAAGTTAAAGAACAAATAGTTAGATGATTGTATGAACTATTAAGAATGCATATTTGAAGTAACTCTTGAGTAGGATTCATATGTATAGAATCATGTAAAAGAAGTTTGTCACAAAACATGTCTAGTGAATATTTCATTTAGTTGTATAACGGCTAAAAAAATGAATTTGACCTAATCTAGAATGAATAAAATGATTAAGATTTTCTCACTATAATATATAGAATGATGATCAACATCTAGTCTTTGAAAGAACATTGCAACGTGGTAATCAAGTTCGATCCTTGGGCACTCTGATGCATGAAGGAAAACTCTTGTGAAGATGGACCATGAGGATGTTGATGTTTTTGATGAGAAGGTTATCATAACAAGGTAAGTCTAGTATTAATATTTATTGTTGGTTATCTAGTCAACATATTGTTTTACTACCTGGAAGGATACTGCAGGAATTCATGATGACAGTTGAGGAAAGTTCAATTGTATGAATTGAATATATGTTTTTGGCAATCATGTATTCAAGATGTTTGCATCATCATCTTAGAACTAAAAGGTAGCAATGTGAAGAGATAACATGAAGTTCAAGTTCGCACAAAGAAGATCACTTTCATGAGGAAGCTATGATTAGCTTGAATATCGGTAAGGATCAATATAATGCCTTCATTAATAATGATAAGATGGAAGTGATGTGCAAGATTGATTCCGTCGCAAAATGAAAGGAAGAAGATGGCTTAATGATACCCAGGAAAGAAGAAAGCTTGATATAATGAGATACGAAGGAAAGAGGGAGCCATGCAACTATCTCCAAAAAGAACAGGTAGCTGACATTATTATGGAAACAAGCTAGAGAGCATGTGGTTATAACTTCTCATATTGGAAATAAGTCAAGGATATCCTCTATATTTGAGAGGTAGCAAAGGACTCTCCTTGAACAAGAACAAGGATCTATTCCCTAATCAATAGGGAATAGGGATATCCTCTCTAGTTGAGAGGGAGTGATGATGAGCATCACATGTGCATTATCTTCTTCATGTGTCATGAACTTGACCAAGACTGACAATCATAAGTCTAAGTGAAGGCCACAAAGACATAATGGTGAAGGATTGGATAAGCATATGTGGTTTCCTTGAGGATAGATAATCCAAGAAAGGAAAGGTACTGGCACTCTTTGATGATAAGACAAGTATCTAAGATAAGAGTAGTCGAAGAGGACCAATATTCTTTGAGGATTCAGGATTGGAAATCCAAGACAAGGATAGTCCTAAAAGCACATATCTAATGAACATTCAGATGGGGTATGTGCTTTAGAGGCAATGCGGTATCACACATAAAGCCTTTCAACATAATGCTCTCGAATAAAGTTGATCTTATAAAGTTAAGCCTCAATGATAGTGTTGGTTATAATGTTGATGCTTATAGTTGGCTTATCAATCTGACTCTTCTTATGAGAACTCTTCAGTCTAAGAATGAGGTTGTACTGGTTGTACAATTATGAATACCTCCCTAGTTAAGAGGAAGTGTTGGAAACGTAACTAGTTTTAATCTTCATAATTGTTATTGTACTAATTTTAGTATGTATCTTATGTAATAAATAAAGGAAGAAAAGAAAAAGTTATTATTTCAATGACATGGGTTTCATGCTTGTTATTGATGGTATTCTAGGTAAAATCATGTTCTCCATGTTTCTAGGGTTTGTTAGGTCATAGGATATATTGTCATGAGTCAAGAGAGTTGACATCATCATTATAAGACCCTTCCGGGCAAGACATACCTTGTAAAAGAATTTATTTTGAGTCTAGGAGGTCCTGAAACCTCCAAAGTACAAGTTGGCCCTAACAGCTACAAATCAGCCTAAAGGAGGGAATTCGACCCCTTAGAAAGGCTATAAATATAGGTAGCTTCAACCTCATTTGACACACTCACTCACACAAGTTCGACCTCTGAAGAACAATTTCTTTCTAAAGTTGGAAGAAGCAAGAAAGGAAGAGTGAAGGTATGGAAGGCTAGAAGAATCCAAGAAGAAGGAAATTCTATTTTTGGGCTCTATCTCTCTCACACGTTCGAAATCTAGGGTTTCTATAGCTTCCAAGAAGGCTAAAATTACATGTTTGAATTACAAGAGATCAAGTTTCAAAATCAAGTTGTTGGAAAAGTGAATACTTTGATTTGACTTCATTGACCTTGGGACTTTCTCAAAGGAGGATATCTTAAAGAACTATCTTAGGGTTTTTGCAGCAGCTATAGGGTTGAAGCTAGGATCAAAGTTGTAGTTAGAAGCTGGTTGATGCAGGATTGAGCCTTGTTGATTTGATCCTATTGGAAGGGTTTCTTGAAGGGCGAACTTGGTACTTGGAAGAAAGACTTGGTATATGTTATGGATTAAAAATTCATAAACTAAAAATCTCTCTTCTCTTCTCTCTCTCTCTCTATATATATATATATTATTTATATTTATATTAATAATAACATAAATAAAACCTAAGTAATTAATTAATAAGTTATTAAGTAAATTAAGTTAATAACACTTAATTAATATTGAAGAGACATTAATTCCAAAGGACATGTATTTTTATTTTGGCATGGCTAGTTAACTCCTGTATAAGGAGAACCGCCATAGCCATGTATTCATCCAATTCATTCAATTAATAAAATATTATAACTGATTATGTGTAATATCAATGTCTATGAGCACTCATAGCATGAGCGACTATGTTCTTGTAAAAATGGTATCAGAGCTTCATCTCCTCATTATCTGCTACCAACAAACTACCATCCGTTGTCTTCACTATCGTTGTCATTGAACTACCACCCACAACCTACCTGTTTTCGCCCCGGTGAATTCCCATCATTCATGTTATTTTTCCTGATACCGCACTCTGTTAATCGATCATGTTACCAACTCCTCCCTGTCTGTCATCGTGCCTTCCCTGCTACATTGACTCCTGTCATGCTACAATTCCCTCCATATTGCCATCCCGACACCTGATGTCACGCCCCTACACCTGCGGTAGTCTTTCAACCGCTTATAGCGAGGTGCGGTACCACCGAACACTTTCTTTTCACCAATACTTATGTTCATGGACTATGCCTTAACATTCGATACTTAGTTTATTTTTCTTCACCAAGTATTATTATTATACCTTTATACTAATGAACACCGATACACATTCATTATCCACAACAATTATACATGAAGAACACAATTGCAACAGTATAAAGGGAGGGGCAACTCCCTGAACAATGAGTCTGCCCAATTTTCAATATAATATATAACTTTACAATTTTACAAGTATACTCGAGAAACCCCAAGCTTCATACTTAGCCAATTTTCAACCTGGAAACACCTTTGTGTGGCCAACCGAGCTGACCGTTTCCACACACAAGTTGTCTTGCCCGAGTCGGGCGGGCGCACCCTCACGCAGACCACCAACCGAAACTCCACAACCAAACTTCATGTCACTTGGCGGGCGGGCGCCTTCGTGCACCCTCCACCCGCACTTACGATTGTCGGGCAAGCGCCTCAACGCACTCTCCACCCGAGTCTCCAACTGGTGGGCGGGCGCCAACACGCACCATCACCCAAGACTTCAACCAAACTGGCGGGCACCTTCACCCAAGACTTCACCCGCATTTACTCCTGCACGGCGGGCGGGCACCTTTGTGCGACCCACAACCCGCGTGTACCTCCAAATGGTGGGCGGGCGCCTTTGTGTGACCCACAACCCACGCCTTCACTTTGTCACCAAGAACTCGTGCTACTCCGTGTAGAGTTGCCCGTAGAGCAAGTGCATAGACATGTGCCTTGCTGCGGCCTCCTTTCCACTTTGCACTTCTCTTCGATGATGAGCGAGTTTGAACGCTTTGCTTGATCGAATGCCTTCCAACACTCCAGCACTTGTTCAATATATATGGGTGGCTGGGCAAGTCGAGTTGCCCAGCTGACTCATGCACCACGTTAGCTGACGCCCTCACTTCTTGCCAATTTGTTTGGTCGGCCAACCAACCTTCGCCCGAATTGCAATTCACATGAGGTCGGCCCGTGGGTGATGTCCAACTCATCCCCATGGTATAAGTCGCCCTCGCTAAGCCTTCCACGTGCATTTTTCACATGTTCTCTCACATGCCTTAGCCTCAGCTCGTCGCACTTCGCACGGTGGTAGAAATTCGAACCGTAGGTCCTTACATACTCCTCCACCTGAATTCATTGTCATCCTTGACAATATGTCATTCTGGTAACCATCCTGCCACCAAGATCATCATCTCCAATTGTCCCATCCTTGGCCCATGATATCAACTAGTCCACATACTGCAAACATCCTTGCAACATATGTAGAACAACCATCTCCATCATGTCTCGTCCTCATCCTGTAGTCTGCCTGTCAAGATACTCCACCTGATATTAACATCTGTCTGCACAAACATTAACCCACGCGGATCCAACTCATGCCAACATCTTTCTGTGTACACTGGTACCCCTCATGACTTGAACTAGTTGGGTAGCTAATCCAACCATACATTCAACCCATAATAATGCACATCCTTATGCCACCATCAATCTTCCTCTAACTTTTGCTACATCTCGGACTCATCAAGAATCTGTCCAATTCTCCATGCTCAGGTCCATGGAATCTCCATCCCATCTGCTACATGTTCAACCCATGGCCTTGTTGCACAAGAGTGTACAACCTCTCCATTGGCTCATACATCTCTATGTCACAACAGCATCTGCACAACATCCTTTTCTTTGGCATTCCCTATAGGATATCCATGAATGACACCTCTACACATGCTCCTGCATAATGTCCTTACATAAACTGTCATTTCCCATGTCTCCAACCTGATGTCCACGACTCTAGCTATCCATGATGTCCAACCCAAGTAGAATCCATCCCAACATCTGGTCATTTCACCCAAGTCTGCAATCTTTCATAAAGAAGCCTCCTCCCAAGGTCCCTTGCGAAGGTGGTGCAGTCCCTTCCAATCAAGCCCCCTACACAAACCCATCTCCAAGATTGTCTATCGAGAAAGGAGGGCCAGGAAGTTTCCTCCCTGACTCTCATCCACCCATGTATCAGATTGATGTTGTGTCCTCAAGTATCTGTGCATAGCCTCAATCTCCTCACATGTACACCTAAGCTCCCCAAGCTTGTCCTTCTTCAACTGAAAGTCATATATGCCCATAGCATACCTTCAAAAATCCACTATACCAGTTGGATCTCTACCTTCATAATCCTCTCCAACCACTGCTTTTGAAGTAGTACTCAGACTCCCTTCTTTCACAACTCCATTGTGAAGATCTTCAGTAGAAGATGTCTCTATCAAGTGCTTCAAGGTTTGTGAGATTGATCTCCCACTTACTTCATTCCTCGCTCTTGCAACGAAGTCAATTAACTTCCCTTCCTTCGTTGTTTGAGTCATACTCCCAAGTCCTCTTTGCTCCACATCCTCATGCTTCACATTCAGATCTTTAGGATACAAAGTCATAGAATTCATCCTTGGTCTATACCCCAAGCAACTCCTTCTATTCATTAGAACCAACGTAGTTCTCCCTTCAGCTGTGATCAAGAGAATGTCTTGGTCCACCATCGGTATGGCTTGTGCAAGCATCATGAAATCTTACCCCAACACCATAGAATGATCATCCATGTCCACGATCCTCAAGTCCAACTTTCCAAACCATGATCCCACTCTTACTTGAGTGTTTTCCATCACACCAATAACAGCTTTCACGGTAGAGTTGATTGCTTTGAAAGCACTCCACTCTCTCTCCATCTTAGCTTTCTTCCCAAAAGACTTTGATGCTTTCCTACTTAAGAAGCTATGATTAGCTCCTGTATCCACCAAAGCTGCAAATCTCCTGCCTTTCACAGTCACCTGCACAAAACCCAGCTTCAAGGCATCACCTCCTTCTGTCGGCTTTATCTTGTGTCTCACATCAACAACCTTCTTCAAGAATTCGACCTCAGAAGTGTCAATTGGCTTGTTCTCCAACTTGACATTCCTCCTAAGGCACTTCAATCCCTTGCTTGGCTTTTCTAAGCAACTCAATCCTGGTCTAGCTTGACTTCCTTCAAGCTTGTCCTTCATCGCATTCTACTCAAGTGCACCAACCAAGTTCCCATTGACTACCTTCATAGAACTAAGCTTCCGAACATCCTCTGGATTGTCACGTTAGTAAGTCCCTAGCCTGTCAATGTAGTCGAGCTCTTCCAGCTCAATTACAACAACCTTCTTACCAAGAATCTTCTTCTTTATCTCTTCCTCAATTTGCTTGACTTTGGCTTCCACCATGGCACTTTTCTTCCTTAACCGGGCTCTTTCATCCAAGAGCTCTTGAAGACCAAGACCACTTTGTCAGATATCCTCATCAAGTTCCTTGAGTTCACCATCTATCGTACTTCCGCATTGGCTTTTGAGTTCTTAAAGTTCCTTCCTTAGTTCCAAACAACCTTCCCGAATCTCCATGTTCTCAGCCTTCATCGAAACCCAGTTAGAACTCCATCTACCCATTTGTTACAACACATTGTACCGGAAGACTTCACCTACATTATGGCTAGATTCACCTGTCGTAGGTTGATCCACCATCTTTTCTTTTCAGCCTTCACCTAGTTCCCTGCAAAATTGAACCATCTCTTGATTCCACTTGTCAGTGAGATAAGCTTCCTTCACCTGCAAGTACCTGTTTCCACCATCACTTCATCACGTACCAACTCCAACCGTGAGCTCTGATACCACCTGTCAAGGTGTGTATCAGCTCCTTGTCATACATCGGCTTCACCCACTATGAACCTGCTCTGATACCAACTGTCACGCCCCTACACCTGCGGTAGTCTTTCAACTGCTTATAGCGAGGTGCGGCACCACCGAACACTTTATTTTCGCCAATACTTATGTTCATGGACTACGCCTTAACATTCAATACTTAGTTTATTTTTCTTCACCAAGTATTATTGTTATACCTTTATACTAATGAACACCCATACACATTCATTATCCACAACAATTATACATGAAGAACACAATTGCAACAATATAAAGGGAGGGGCAACTCCCTGAACAATGAGTCTGCCCAATTTCAATGTAATATATAACTTTACAATTTTACAAGTATACTCGGGAAACCCCAAGCTTCATACTTAGCCAATTTTCAACCCGGCAACACCTTCGTGTAGCCAACCGAGTTCACCGTTTCCACACACGAGTTGCCTTGCCTAAGTTGGGCGGGCGCACCCTCACACGAACTGCCAACCAAAACTCCACAACTGAACTTCGTGTCACCCAGCAGGCGGGCGCCTTCGTGCACCTCCACCCACACTTATGATAATCAGGCAAGTGCCTTACCGCACTCTCCACCCAAGTCTCCAACCGGTGGGTCGGCGCCAACACGCACCGTCACCCAAGACTTCAACCGAACCGGCGAGCGTCTTCACCCAAGACTTCACCCGCGTTTACTCCTGCACGGCGGGCAGGCACCTTTGTGTGACCCACGACCTGCGTGTATCTCCGAACGATGGGCGGGCGCCTTTGTGCGACCCACGGCCCATGCCTTCACCTCGTCACCAAGAACTCGTGCTACTCCGTGTAGAGCTGCTCCGTGGAGCGGGCGCATAGACCTGCGCCTTTCTGCGGCCTCCTTTCCACTTCGCACTTCTCTTCAATGATGAGCGAGTTCGAATGCTTCGCTTGATCGAATGCCTTCCAACACTCTAACACTTGTTCAATTTATACAGGTGGCTGGGTGAGTTGAGCTGCCCGGCTGACTCGTCCACCACGTTAGCTGACACCCTCACTTCTTGCCAATTCGTTTGGTCGGCCAACCAACCTTCGTCCGAATTGAAATTCACATGAGGTTGGTCCGTGGGTGATGTCCAACTCATCCCCACGGTATAATTCGCCCTCGCTAAGCCTTCAACGCTCATTTTTCACATGTTCTCTCGCACGCCTTAGCCTCAACTCATCGCACTTTGTACGGTGGTAGAAATTTAGACCGCAAGTCCCTACACCTGAAATTCAGTTGACTGTCAACGTCTGCAACAATTTTAGTTGGTCGTTGTGTCCTGCATTCCACGAATATGTCGGTCTTCAATCTTTGTGTCCCACCATATAACCATTAGTCACGTTTTATCATTTCATAACATTATTTTGTAACATATAAATATAATAACATTAATACATAATTAAATTATTTAATTATTTATTATATATATATTATATATATGATTAAAAAAAT
This sequence comes from Pinus taeda, assembly GCA_000404065.3. Lineage (NCBI taxonomy): Eukaryota > Viridiplantae > Streptophyta > Pinopsida > Pinales > Pinaceae > Pinus > Pinus taeda. The sequence goes on from APFE031461602.1 coordinate 131,609, forward strand.
GGTCTACAAGTAAAAAGAGGAACAAAATGACAAACAATAACAATGACGATGTAAAAAAAATCCAAGAAGAACTCAATAAGATAAATAAGTGTCTTGATAATGTCAAGAAGATAGTTACTAAACAAGACAAAATGGTCAATGATATCACAAAATTACAAAACATGATGAACCAGTTCATGGGAAAGGACAATCCACCCTTAGCCACGCAAAGTCCCAAAACTCCGAAAGACAAAAATTCTCCAAACCATGATTTCCTAATACACGAGAAGTTGCGAATACTGCAACTACACTTTGAAGGAAGTCAGTACTATACGAAGTTCCCCGAAAAAGACCACCTTAAAATTAAAAGAGAATTACCAAAATACGATGGTAAGGACCATAAAGGCACCATTGTATGGGTAAATAATATGGATGCCATTTTTGGAGTAAATCCACCAATAGGTGAACAAGAGAAGATCATGACCGCATCCAACTACCTAGAAGCATAAACATATGATTGGTTCCTATGGTGGCCTAATAAATGTGTAGCTCGCTCGTTCAATTGGAAACATTTTTAAAACGCCCTGCTCAAAAGTTTTCATGACAAAGAAAAGGATGATTTATACGAGAGATTCATTCACCTCAAACAGAAAGGATCGGTGAGTTAATACATCCACGAGTGGGAAGTATTAGCAATAAGGCAAAGGGGATTCTCAGATGAAGAGCTATTAAAAATGTATCGTTGTGGCCTTAAGGATTACATTCAGGAAGAATTAAAATTATATAAACCACAAACCATTGAAGAGGCTAGACACGCAACCATAATTATTGAACGGAAATATAAACTCTTTAAAGCACTATATTCCACTAACGAAAAATCAAACAACTACTCCAAGGGGAAGTCAAGTAAACCGTCTTTAGAGAGCACTGGTAAGTACGTTCCACCACCAATGCACAATGGAGGAAAACACAAATTTAGTGTTGAAAGGAAAAGGGATGTAAAGTGTTGGACATGCAGAGATAAGTATTCCCCAGGGCATAAATGCAAGATGCAAAAAATTTACAACTGTGAAGCCGAACATGAAGAAGAATCTTCAGAAGATATCTCTGACGAAGAAAACAATGAAGAAAATGACAACCCTAATCCAGATTCAGAAGAAGATATGCCATGAAGTTATCTGGAAGCCATCACAGGGATAGGTCAGCCATAGACACTAAAGCTTAAAGGCCATATCAAGAAACAAAACATTATCATTCCAATAGACTCAGGAAATATGCATAACTTTGTAGATGTCAATGTTGCAAAAAGACTAAACATTTTTTCTTACCCTGCAGCAGATTTAAAAGTTATGGTGGCAAATGGAAAACAAATACATGGAGTAGGAAAGTGCCATAGAGTCAAAATGCAATTGAATGAATACGAAATGGATTTCATCTTTTATACAATCCCCTAGGAGGAGTAGATGTCATTTTAGGAATACAATGGTTGCAAACACTAGGTACATATTTGACAAATCACCAAAAGCAGTTCATTCAATTCAAAATAGATGGAAGGAAGTATAAGTTGTTTGGGTTCCAAACTCCACCTACTCAAGTCATCTCTGCTCAATAGATGAAAAAACTTATTTGCAAAGGAGCCCCCACATTTGTTGCACAATGTCAATAGTTGGAGTTATTATCGATAGAATGGATTCACCAACCATAAAAAATTTCATCCCTAATATAGAAGTATGAGAAGGTTTTTCAAGATCTATCAATGAAATTACCCTGTGAAATTAAAATTGAACACATCATTGAAGTCAAACTAGACTCGACACCAGTAAATGTAAAACCGTATCGTTACCTCCACCATCATAAAACAAAAATAGAAAGATTGATACAAGACCTGTTAAAACATGGAATCATTACGAAAAGTAGAAGTCCATACAATGCACCCATAGTATTGATCAAAAAGAAAGATGGATCCTTCCGATTGTGTATAGATTACAGAGGACTAAACAAAATTACTATTAAACATAAGTTTCTGATCCCATTCATTGATGAGATGCTAGATGAGCTCCATGGTGCACAATATTTCTCAAAATTAGATTTGAGATCAGGTTACTACGAAATTCGGTAAGATTAGAGGATGTCGAAAAGACAACATTCAAAACTCATGAGGGGTGTTATGAGTTTAAATTTATGCCATTTGGATTAAAAAATGTGCCAGCCACCTTCCAAGCCACCATGCATGAACTTTTCCACCCATACTTGTAGAAATTTGTATTAGTTTGTTTCGATGATATTCTTGTTTACAGGAAAACATGGAAGGAGCACCTCAAGCATCTAGAGGAAGTACTATCTGTATTAGAAAAGAATCAATTCTATGCCAAGTTACCAAAATGTACCTTTGGTTAAAAGGAAGTTGAATACCTAGGACATGTTATATCCAGGGAGGAGTCAAAGTGGACCCCAACAAAATCAAAGCAATCAAAGAATGACCAAAGCCCAAGAACGTATCCAAGCTAAGAGGATTTCTAAGTCTAACTTGGTATTATAGAAGATTCATAAAAAACTATGCACACATGACAACACCCCTGAAAAACTTGTTAAAAAATAACGTTTTTTGGTGGAATAACCAAGCAGATGAATGCTTCAAGAATCTAAAAGAAGTGATGTCAACCACACTAGTAATAGCAATGCTAGACTTCTCCAAACCATTTGTAGTAGAATGTGATGCTTCAAGATTCAGAATTAGGGTCGTATTAATGCAAGACAACCACCCTATAACATTCAAGAACATGAAACTTAGCAAACGGGAGAGTTTGAAATCAACTTACCAAAAGGAGATGCTTGCCATCATACATGCCTTAACGAAATGGTGACAATACTTGCTTGGAAGTAAATTCTCAATCCGGACTTACTATAATAGTCTCCAATTCCTACTTCAACAAAAGAAATTGTCAACAGAACCACAAAAGTGGATGGAGAAGCTGTCAACCTTCGACCTAGAAATATTGCACAAGAAAGGGAAGGAAAATGTTGTAGTTGATGCACTCTCACACAAGGATGATGACAACACAACATGCGCTGCCGTGATATTCGTCCTTGAATGATTAGACGAAATATGAGTTGAATATGCCAAGGATAAGGATTGTGATTCTATGATTGAAAATATCAATCAATATACCAATTTTGAATGGAAGAATGACATAATATGGTACAAAGGTAGAATTTACCTAACACCAACATCCAAATTTAGGATGAAAATTCTAAAAGAATCTCACAGTTCTCCTGCAGTCGAACATGTAGGATTCTTCAAAATTTACTACAACATTCGATAATCATTCTATTGGAAGGGTATGGGCAAGGAAATCCAAAAGTACGTTGTAGAATGTGATGTTTGTCAAAGGAATAAGAGTGAAAATTTCCCAACCCCTGGTTTACTACACCCACTACACATTCCAAATCAGAAATGGGAGGAGATTTTGATGGACTTCATTGAAGGAATACCTATATTTGACAGTAAAGACAAGATATTTGTTGTAGTCGACAGACTCACTATATATGCCCAATTTATGATTATTAAAAAATTGACACAACTAAGCAAATTTCGGATATGTTTTGTAAAAACGTATAAAAACTACATGGGTTTCCCAAGGTCATAGTAAGTGATAAAGACACAAAGTTTAAACGAAATTTTTGGAAGGATTTCTTCCACCAAGCAGGAATATCACTCAACATGAGTTTGGCCTATCACCCCCAGACAAATGGTCAAACTGAAGTCGTAAATAAATTCTTGGAAACATATCTTTGTTGATTCGTCGTCGACAAATAAAACAAATGGACCCAGTGGCTACACCTGGCAGAATGGTGGTATAATACCACCTACCATACTTCAACTAAAATAACACCTTTCCAAGCCTTATATGGTTATGAGCCGCCCAGGTGGAAGGACTTTGCGCTACTCGATTCTAAGGTTTCAACAGTAAAAGACCACTTAGAAGAGAGCCAAAAAGTCATCAACTTATTAAAAGAAAATCTAACCGTACCACGTAACAGAATGAAACAACAAGCCAACCAGCGTCGCACATGAAAGAGAGTTCAAGGAAGGAGATTAAGCCTTTGTTAGGCTCCAACCTTATAAGCAATTGTCATTAAAACAACAAGGGAAAAATAAGCTATCACCTAATTATTATGGCCCATATCAAATAATCAAAAAAATAAGTAGCGTGGCTTATGGACTGAAGTTACCATACAATTATCGAATCCATAACACCTTCCATGTATCAAGTCTCAAAAAAGTACTAGGGAAAAATCAAATAGCTCAAATAGAGATACTGGAGACTGATGAAGAAGGAAGAATCATACTAAAACCTGAAGGTATACTTTGTTAGGCCCTTATAATACTGGTGATTCCCCCATTACTATTGTCATTGTATCACTTATTGTTATTGTTGTGCCCCTATTGTCCCCATATTGTTATTATTGTGCCCCATAGAATCCCACTATTTTTATTTTTGTGCCTTTATATGATTATTGTTAGGTCGACTTGGTTATATTGTGTCCCCTTAGACTCCTATATATGGAAAGGAGGTTTTTTCATTTGAATAATCCAAGAATTGTTCATTTATGTAATGTAAAGGAGGTTGCCCCCTAGAAGAGGTTGAATTCCAAGGCGTTGATCTATCTTTTTATCTTTTTGTGCGCTGGTTTCCTAACATTTGGTATCAGAGCTTTGGATTCTAGGGTTTTGTTGCTCCAAATAGGTCATCGTGGCATTTTGCTATAACTTTTTTTCTGCGATGGTTCAGAAGCAAAAAAAAAACCCATTTGAGATGAAATCGCGCTGAACCTCAGGTCTGAATTTCAGAGCTTGTATCGCTATATTTTCAGAGATATGATCTGAGGAAGTTAGGGTTTTTTAAAGCTCCAGAATTTAGGCTAAAATAGGTCTTTGTGATATTTTCGCTATAAATATTTCGCTACGAAGTTTCAGAAGCTAAAACAAAAACCCATCTGAGAAGAAATCGGTCTGAACCTCAATTCCAAATTTCAGATCTTGTCTCACTATATTTTCAGAGATATAGTCTGAGGAAGTTAGGGTTTTTGCAGACCCCCGAATTACATTCCAAACAGGTCACTGTGGGAAAATCATCATAACTGTCTCTCTGAGCATCAGACTAAAATTTCGTAAGAAGTTACAAAAAGAGGACAGACTGTAGTTTCTTGTATATATTTTTTAGATCCAAAGGTCAAAACAGTGACACGTGGCACTTCATACAAGTTCACTCTTCTGAAAAGGTATATAATCAGGTCATCTTGGGAGATTTCTTTCTTAGAGAATCCAATTTCAATCATACTGGTGGCATTGGAAAATGGACACAGAGGGCTATGGTAGGTCGCGATTTCAGAACTGGAAGAGCTGAAATTACAAAAATACATCATATTCAATATCAGGCTCCTACAAAGTGAAAAAAAAGGTGTGTAGTTTTTTCTTTTTCAATTTTTGCATAAACTTGGTTTGAAAAATTAGTTTGAAGGAATTTAAAGGGCATAGTGAAGCATTATTATCGGTAATTGATGCCCCGAAAAAATAAAATGGAAACACCTAGTAAGCAACCTGAAAGCTCTAGCATGACTCGTGAAGAAGAGGAAGAAATGCAACATGATATATCAAAATTACAAGACCAAGTAAAACAAATGTCACTTGCACAAAAAGTAACAGAAGCTAAGATGGATGATTTAAAGAAAGACGTAGAAGATAAGATGGGTGGTTTAAAGAAAGGCATGGAAGCTAAGATGGATGGTTTAAAGAAAGGCGTAGAAGCTAAGATTAATGGCATGGAAGCTAAGATGGATGGTTTAAAGAAAGACGTAGAAGCTAAGATGAATGGCGTGGAAGCTAAGATGGACGGCGTGAAAGCTAAGATGGATGGCATGGAAACTAAGATGGATGGCATGGAAACTAAGATGGACGATTTGAAGACAGGCATGGAAGATTTGAAGACAAATTTGACAAAGTTTCTACAAGAAATGCTTACTAATGGCGAAAGGGTAGTAAAGGAAACTCATGATGAGAACAAAATAAATGTTAATCATGATTTCATAGACTATAACGTTGGATCAAAGAACCACCATGTTCCAAAGATCGATATGAGGAAGTTTGATGGCAAGGATCCTGAAACATGGATACTACAGATGGAGCCATTTTTCGATCTCCATAATGTGCAAAACACACAAAAGGTACACATTGCAACCTTATATTTGGAACCAAATCAGTTTGTATGGTATCGATGGCTTTGCTCTCGTAAACAAATTGTCACTTTGGCTATTTTTACAGATGAAATGATAGCACATTATGAGGATACAAACAGCAACACTTTTTTAGCCAATTGATAAATCTTAAACAAAAGGGTTCAGTGATGGAGCACATTGATGACTTCAAAAATTGAATATAAGGGTAAAAGATATTCCATAGGAGCATAGGATTGATGTGTTCATAGGGACTTTAAAGGATAACATCCAACATGAGGTTCTCCTTTGGGACCTTGATTCATTGGAGAAGGCATTCAGGTTGGCAAAAAAAATGGAAAGCAAAATTATGGCAACAAGGAAGCCTACCACTCACAATCATAAAGATGGAAGTGTTGCTGCCCCTAGCCATCCACAACCTACAAGTTTGACACCACAACAATTGGAAGAAAAAAGAGAAAAATGGCTTTGTGACAGTTGTGATAGCAAATATGCTAAAGGTCATAAGTGTGCCAAGAAGAAATTATTTTACATAGATTGTGAAGAGGAGGAAGAAAAGGAACAAGAAACGTCAAAAGAAGAGGATATACACTAGGAATAAACCCTAGAAAAAGAAGAAATGAATCCGACCATATATTGTGAGCATTGGCTAGAATTACCACTCCTCAAACTATCAAGATAGAAGGGCATATCAAGAAGAAAAAGGTAATAGTGTTGATTGATTCAGGAAGTACCCATAAATTTATTCATTATAAGATAGCCAAAGAATTGAATTGCTTCCTATATCCAGCACTCTAGTGTCAAGTGATGGTTACAAGTGGAGGAACCATAAATTGCTCAGGAAAGTGCCATAATATCAAGCTATCCAAGGGAGAATATGGGTTGAATAGCCCAATGCTTTCCATTCTAATGGGTGGTGCTGATGTTGTACTAGGAGTCCAATGGCTACAATCCTTGGGTACAATATCTTTTAATTTTCAAGAACTTTCCATGAACTTCTCTTCAGAAGGAAAGGAAATTGAATTAAGGGGTATTGCAGGGAAATCGAGAAAGATAATTAGCTCTAATGGAATGACAAAGCTTCTAAAGAAAGAACAACGAGGCATAATTGCACAATTATGTTCACTAGAGGTTCCCACATCGAAATCATCCATTTCTCTAGATCTCCAAAAAGTCTTGGACAATCATTCCAAGGTATTTGAGACTCCCAAAGGCCTCCCACTGATTCATGATCATGATCATGCTATCAATTTGATTCCAGGAAGTGTTCCTCCAAACATCAGGCCTTACAGATATCCCTATGTCCAAAAAAGTGAAATTGGACGTATGGTTGCAGAAATGCTAGAGGCTGGTATAATTCAACCTAGTCAAAGTTCTTTCTCTGCTCTAGTATTATTGGTTCACAATAAGGATGGATCATGGCGCATGTGTCCCGATTATTGGGAGCTCAACAAGCTCACTATTAAAGATAAATTTCCCATTCCTGTCATTGATGAATAATTGGATGAATTGCATGGATCAATTTCCTTCACCAAGTTGGATCTTCGTTCAGGATATCATCAAATCAGAATGAAGACTGAAGACATTCCAAATAACACGTTTAGAACTCATGAGGATCATTATGAATTTTTAGTCATGCCTTTTGGCCTTACTAATGCACCTTCTACATTCCAAGGTTTGATGAATTCCATTTTCAAACCCTTCCTTAGAATAGTATTTTTTTATGATATACTAATCTACAACAAGTCTTGGAAGGATCATGTCCAACATGTTGACATGGTGCTCAAACTATTGGAGGAGAAACAATTATATGCAAAAATGTCCAAACGTTTCTTTGGAGTACAAGAGGTGGAATATCTGGGTCATATTGTATCTCATGAAGGTGTTAAGGCATACCCCAACAAAATTAAAACCATTAAGGAATGGAAAATCCTCACATCCATAAAGCATCTACGAGGATTTCTCGGGTTGACAGGGTATTATCGCAAGTTAGTTAAGAATTATGGGAGAATAACAGCACCTCTAACAAAATTATTGAAAAAAGATGCATTCTCATGGACTCTAGAAGCAACGAAGGCCTTTGAACATCTTAAAGAGGTAATGTGCCAAGCACCAGTCTTAGCTACACCGGACTTCACAAAAACCTTTATTGTGGAATGTGGTGCCTTAGGAAATGGAATTGGTGTTGTTTTAATGCAAGAACAAAGACCTATTTCTGTTGAAAGTCGTCCAATCAAAGGAAAGTATTTACACAAAGCTGTTTATGAGAAGGAAATGCTGGCAATACTACATGCACTTGAGAAATGGTGACTTTACCTAATGGGAAGACACTTCAAGGTAAAAATAGAACATGATAGTATTAAATATTTTTTGGAGCAAAGATTATTTGCAGAAGAGCAGCAAAAATGGGTCACAAAGATGTTGGGCTATGACTTTGAAATAATCTACAAAAAAGGGAAGCAAAATGTTGTGGTAGATGCACTCTCAAGAAAGGATGAGGATGTGGAAGCATTGTTGTGCACCATTTCTATTATCCAACCAGATTGGATAAACAAAGCAAGGGAGGAATGGAAGAATGATGAGAAAGTGTGGGCACTTATTCGCAAGTTACAACAAGATTACATTACATCTGATACATTTATCTGGAAAAATGATTCGTTATGGTACAAATATCGCTTATACCTGTGTAGGAATTCACAACTCAAACAAAATATTCTTATGGAATTGCACACCTCTCCCTTAGGAGGGCACTCAGGATTTCTAAAACCATACCACAGAGTTAAGAAGGAATTTTTTTGGGATGGCCTTAAATCGGATATTCAAAAGTTTGTGGCATAATGTTTGGTTTGCCAACAAAATAAAGTTGAAACAATTGAGACCCCACGACTATTACAAACCTTGTCCATTCCAAGCCAACATTGGGAGGAGGTTTCAATGGATTTTATCACAGGTTTACCCAAGTCCGAAGGAAAGAGTGTTATCATGGTCGTAGTTGATAGACTTACTAAGTATGCACACTTTTGTGCATTATCTCATCCATTTAAAGTGAGTACAGTTTCTACTACATTTATGGAAACAATTCAAAAGCTACATGGAAACCCAAAGATGATTGTAAGTGACAGAGATCCCATTTTCACTGGAAATTTTTGGACAAAATTATTTTCTTGTCTTGGTACTCAGTTAGCTCATAGCTCATCTTATCATCCTCAATTTGATGGGCAAACTGAGATAGTAAACAAATGTTTGGAAGGATATCTTCGTTGCTTTGTATCTGATCAACATACACAATGGGTCAAATGGTTTCCTCTGGCTTAATGGTGGTATAACACTTCCTTCCATACTGCAACAAAAATGACCCCATTTATGGCACTTTATGGTATCATCCACCATCCATCACATCATATTTAAGAAAAATTTCCAAGGTTCAAGCAGTGGAAGATCACATCGAGCATCAGCAACAAGTTCTCCAACTCTTAAAGGATAACCTTACCTTGGCACAGAATAGAATGAAATAGCAGGCAGATCAACATCGCAACAAAAGAAGTTTTGATGTAGGTGATTGGGTATTCCTACGGCTACAACCATATAAACATATGTCCCTCAAGCAAGCTAAGAAGGATTATAAATTATCACCAAAATATTATGGTCTATACAAGGTGTTGCAAAAGATAGGTATTATGGCATACAAATTGGAACTTTCTGCAGCTTCTCGAGTGCACCCAGTTTTCCATGTTTCATGCTTAAAGAAGGTTATAGGTGACCATATTCCAGTTCAAACAATATTGCCAAAACTTGATGAGGAAGGAAAAATCATATTGGAACCTGAAGCAGTGAAATAAACAAGAACGCGACATCTATGAAATTGATCAATTTCAGAGTATCTCATCAAGTGGAAGAACTTGCCCGTTGAAGATTCCACATGGGAGGATGAGAATTTTATACAGAAGCACCAAAACTACTCAAGCGTTGAGGACAACACTTTTTTGAAGAAGAGGGGCATGTTAGGTCCCTATAATACTAGTGATTCCCCCATTACTATTGTCATTGTATCCCTTATTGTTATTGTTGTGCCCCTATTGTCCCCATATTGTTATTATTGTGCCCCATAGAATCCCACTATTTCTATTTTGTGCCTTTATATTATTATTGTTAGGTTGGCTTGGTTATATTATGTCCCTTAGACTCCTATATATGGAAAGGAGGTTTTGTCATTTGAATCATCCAAGAATTGTTCATTTGTATAATGTAAAGGAGGTTGCCCCCTCGAAGAGGTTGAATTCTAAGGCATTGATCTATCTTTTTATCTTTTTGTGAGTTGGTCTCCTAACATACTTGCTACCAGAGAGAAGGCATTATGGTACACGACAATTAAGGAGTACCTCACCAAATGGAAGAAACTATCGGAGGAAGACTCATCTTGGGAGTTAGAAATTTTTCTTCAACAACACCCCACCTTACCTATACTTTGAGGACAAAGCATTTTGAAGTGGGGGGCAATGCTATGAGTTAAAAATTTCATAAACTAAAAAAGTATATATATATATATATATATATATAATTTAAATAATATCATAAAATAAAACATAAGTAATTAATTAATAAATTATTAAGTAAATTAAGTTAATAACACTTAATTAATATTGAAGAGACATTGGTTCCAAAGGACATGTCTTTTTATTTTGGCATGGCCAGTCAACTCTGATATAAGGAGAACCGCCATAGCCATGTATTCATCCAATTCATTCAATTAATGAAATATTATAATTGATTATGTGTAATATCAATGTCTATGAGCACTGATAGCATGAGCGACCATGTTCTTGTAACAATCTAGGGTTTGGGTCTTGGTTTTCTAATTTGAAGAAGATTCTATAAGAAGAGAAGATATTTTTTTGGCTTTTCCCCTTGGAGGAGTTTTGCCCTAGCTTGGAGCCTAATTTTTGTGTCTACTATTTTTCTATTTTGTTCTTGATAGTTGTTTGATGAAGAAGAACTAATAAAGAAAACACAAGAATATAAATAAAGTTCACAAACAATTATTAATGTTAAGGAAAATCTGAATTATTAACTGCCTTATTGCATTTTCCAACAATAATGACTCCATTTATTAATTGCATGTCATATGACCAACATTTCTTTGTCATATGTGGGTTTGAGTAACTTTTTTTACCTTTATGTTGGCTACTTCTAATGGTAAGGTACCATTCTTCTTGCATCAAAATTACACCAATGGCATGGCTTGAGACATCACACTAGGTTTTTGTGAAGTCGGGTGTGGCCATGATAGGAGTTGTACACATAACCTCGTTAAGTTTATAAAAATCTTTCGCTGATTCTTAAGTCCAATAAAATGCTTCCTTCTTTAATAATGTCATTAGAGGTGCCACTATTTTACTATAATTATGAACAAAATTGATGTTATATCCTACCAATCCTAAAATTCCTCTAAATTTCTTCAAGATTTTGGGGGACTGGCCATTGCATCATATCTTTAGTTTTGTTAGGGTCCACTTTTACACCAACATGAGATACAATATGACCTACATATTCAACTTCTTGAACCCCAAAGGCACACTTGGAAGGATTCACACATAATTGTTTCTCTTCTGATATTGTTGAGACCCTGTCAACATGTTGTACATGCTCTTCCCAAGATTTATTGTAGATTAGTATGTCATCAACAAATACTAACACAAAATTTCTAAGGAAGAGTTTGAAAATATAATTGATCAAGTTTTGAAATGTTGAAGGTGCATTGGTAAGTCCAAATGGCATAACCAAAAACTCATAATGACCTTCATGTGTTCTAAAGGTTGTTTTTGAAATGTCTTCTCTCCTCATTTTGATTTGATGATATCCTAAATAGAGATTCAACTTGGTAAAGAAATGAAATTTATCTAATAATTTATTAATGATAGGAATATGAAACTTATCATTGATTTTCATTTTGTTGATTTGTTTGTAATCTGGACACATATGCCACGAACCATCCTTCTTTATAACCATCACTATTGTGTTGATCACACAATTACACTGAGAGTGGGGGGAGGGGGGGGGGGGGGTTGAATTAATATAATATAATTTTTACTTATTTAAACATTCATGAACCATAAGAAAACAATCACATATGATATTTATTAGTTGTAAAAAAAGGAACACAAGATCTATGTGGAAACCATTTCGGGAGAAAACTACAAAACTTCTTCTTATAATTCTTGTAGGCACTAATCTATTGGAGACACCAATCCCCACTACTGCAAATATTCATATGGACTAACCTACTAGAGATACCAATACCCACTACTGCAAATATTCATAAGCACCAATGCGTTGGAGACACCAATCCCCATTGTTGCAAATAGTCATAAGCACCAACCTACTGGAGACACTAAAATAAACTACTACAAATATTTGTAGGCACCAATCTACTAGAGACACCAATCCATTTTACTAAGCACCAACTTAGCAAGAGACACAAATCCCATTTGATTAAACAACAACTCTCAATTACTGATCTAATTTAGAATATTAGTTTGCAGTGCTAAGATCTTCCTCATATTATTAACAAAATGCTTTCATTGTGCTTAAGGATTCATCAATTTTTGCAAGTGAAATGAAGAGTTTTTATGTTAATTTTATGAGAAATTTAACATAAATCGGAAACTAAACAACAAAATAAACATATACAGAACATCATCAAAAACACATTACAACAATCACATGATAAAGGAGTTCACCCCTCTTGGGCTACGTCTCCTTGGTCTAACTTCCAATGGCTTGAGCCTCTCTATTATGCTCAAAAGTGTAAAAATTTGTGTTGACACCGCTGAAATTCTTCTGAAACTTGCTCCCATGAGTCCAGAATGTTCAAAAATAGCAATCTAGCCTCTTGTTGCATCCAATTTGGTGAAAAACTAAAGAAGTTATGACATCTCCTAGTTCTCCCAATATTCGCTCCACAAATTGTCTCATTTTCGACATGATCCTACAAATTAGCCCCGAAAGCGCGCTAACTGGGCAAAAATTTCGCCGCGTGGCCGACCATAATTTGTCGGCCGATTGTTCATCGCAAATCACAATCGATAAGGACTGACGGGCTTAAGTTTTGTGTACGCGACGGACGATTGTGCGATTGCGATGTGGCGGACCCGATGAAACTATAATCTAGAACGAATAAACATCTTGCATCTGGGAACTTATCGTAAATTGGAGTTCTACAGTGAATTGACGGGTAATCATAATGCGGGACTTTGTTTTCCTACGGTGTGTGATTGCGATCTACGATCCATCACATCGCAACTTCGGGTATGTTGGGGTTGATTTTCCGTAATGCCTTCCCTTTGGCAATGTACGATTGCGATCCATTGCATCGCACCTCCAACTGATTCTTGAAAGCCTTCCCGCTTGCCTTATCGCATTGCACCTTGTCTATTATGGGGCCGATTTTTAACACCGACCCGCCTGCGATTTGCGACATGTGGGGGTCAATGGTCGCTTGCCACTTAGCGCCTCCTCATTCACTGAAGGACCTTGCCACATCATCTAATCCTGCCATGTGTCCAAGTCAAACCTGAAATTTGACTTGCTCTAACTTCTGCCTATGAGCTCGGATTTGAGTGTCATTTGCACCGTTGGAATCAGGATGATGAGCTCTTCAATGTGAAACTAAGTTTATCAAGATTCTGAAACTTTGATTTTTGAGCCTAATTTTGAGCACCTGATCAATTACAACTCTTCTTTAATGCATATAACTTCTTCAAAATATAATAACATTCAAATTGCCTTCACCAATTTTTCTTGTTACTTTTTCCTTTATCAGGCCTACTCATTGCTTAACCTTCACTAAGTTTTCTCCTTGCTTCTGCCTTCACTAGGAATGCTCACTACTTCTATCTTCACCATGTCTAACCAAAATTTGAATCTCCAAATGAAATTTATGGTAACTCTCCCTAAGCTTGTTGTTTTTAGCCTCTTCGCAAGAATGAACTTGTATAACATGCCACATATGCAATTTTACAAATATGATTATGAAATTTCTACCCAAGGAACTGATGTATGTCTCCTTAGGTCTTCGAAAATTTCATACTCTGAAAAGTCTCAGAAAAGAAGTTATAGCAAAAATTCTAAGTTTACATGTTTAAAATTGAATTTAAGACCATCTAGAAATGCTTACTTCCACAAGACATATATCCAATGGTATAGTGCACAAAAATCTAAAAAATCAACCACATGTACCTAGATATGTCACCTCTATCTCCTAAAAAATTCATGGTATGAAACATCTTAGAAAATAATTTATAACGAAAATTCCAAAATAACCTATTTGACACTGATTTTAGGAGCATTCAAGAACCCTAACTTCCTGAGAGCATATCTCTAACAGTATGGCGAACAAAACTTTGAAATTTTGATCATAAGTACCTAAACTTCTCACCCTTGTATATTCAAAATTTCATAGCCTAAAACATCCCAAAAAATATGTTATAGCGAAAATCTCAAACTAACTTGTTTGAAACTAATTTTATGAGCGTTCATGAACCATAAATTCCACAAGGATTATCTCATAGAGTATAATGAACCAATTTCTTCAATTTTTATCACATGTACCTAATGATATCTCCTCCATCTCCTAAAAGTTTCATTGTCTGAAACATAAAAAAAATACGTTGTAGCGAAAATTTCAAATGGACTGGATTGAAAGTAATTTTAGGAACATTCAACAACCCTAACTTCCACAAGGCATATATTTGAAAATATAATTAACTAATATATGGAATTTTTATTGTATGTATCTAAGGATATTGCCTCTATCTCAAATTTTGATGGTCTAAAACATCCCAGAAAATAAGTTATAGAGAAAATCCTAAGATGGCTCATTTGAAGCAAATTTTAGGACCAATCACAAACCCTAATTTCCACAATGTATAGTTCCAAAAGTATAGTGAACCAATATCTAAAATTTTATCTCAATGTTCCACTTGATCTCCCCTCAATATGCTCAAAAGTTCACCATTTGAAGTAGTCGAAAAAAAATTAGTGCAAATGCCACAAATTACAAATTACATTTTTACTCACTCACACTTTCCCTCTAATGCTTTCTCCTTCTATACATTGTCATGACAGTTCATGAAAAGACAGGTTACTTCAAAAAGTCACATCAATTCATTAATTATTAATTAATTATTTCACTTTTCCAAACATGATGGGATTACTGAACTAGGGGTTTGAAACCACCATTTTACTTTATGACCTCCCATTTTTCACAAGAACCCCTCTTTTAATATGTTTGGATTCTTATATATAATATCAATTGTATAATTCATTCACACCAATGATAACAATTTTTTCAACATACAAATGAAGAGAAAGCACTCTGGCTAGGTTGAATGATGTCAACCCCTAAAATTTCTTAAAGCGTACACTCAATCTCACTCCTATATGCATATGGATACATGTATGGCCTAATGTTAGGTGGTATACTTCTAGGGTGAAAATGAATAATATCATGGTCATGATCTTGAGTATATGGAATACCCTTAGGCATCTCTCTAAATACCTTGGAATGATTGTTTATAACTTTTTGGAGATCTACTGGAGTACAAGATATAGATGTTTGAACATGTAATGAACACAATTGTGCAATTACTCCATGATGTCTCTTTTTGAGTAATTTTGTCATATTGTTAGAGCTTATCACTTTATAGGGTTTCCCTTGGATACTTCTAAGCTCAATTACCTTACCTTCTAAGGAAAATCTCATGAAAATATCTTGAAAATTAAGGGCCATTGTTTCTAACAATTGTAACAATTGAACCACTACTACAACATCAACACCACCCATTTGGATTGCAATTATGGGACTATACAATAAATACCACCCATATTCAACTTAATACTATGGCACTTCTCTGAACAATTTATGGTACCTCCACTTTGCAATCATTACTTGAAATTCTAGTGCTAGAAACACAAAGCAGTTGAGATATTTTTCCAATTTGTAACTAATGAAGTTATGGGTACTACTTGAATCAATCACATTGTTACCTTTATCTTTTTTTATATATCTTTATATCCCGAGGGTTTGTGGAGTGCTAATTTTGGCTAATGCATGACAATGTATTCTTGAGTAGTCTCTTCTAGCTCTAGATCTTGTGAAGGTTCACATTTATGTCCCTTACTATGGTTGATGTCACAACTAAAACATAGTCCCTTTGCTCTTCTTTCATCCACTTGCCGAGGTGCCAACCTTGTTGGTTTAGTGAAGTTTGGAGATGGAGCATGATGTTCTCTATAGTTGTTAGGAGCCACTCTTCTAATAGCCATATTTTTACTTTTAACTTTCCTTTCCAGACTGAAAGCATGCTCCATGCATTTAGGCTCAAAGAGATGTACTTATGTCATATGCTTTCCTTTAAAGTTCCCATGAAGAGGTATAATAACTATCCTCTAAAATATTCTTTACCCTGAGACTCAACTTTTGGAATTGTTGAATGCGATATGTAATTGGATTCTCTTGCCAAAGATTTAGCAATTGTTTGAAGAATATATCACTCTTAATATGCCCATAACATGTTATCAATTCCTCCATGAAAATGGACCAATATAGAATAGAATTGGTTTCCTTTCATAGAGCCATTAATACCATACATATTAATCTTGTTATAAATACATGCATGCCATATTTACCTTTTTTTTAAGGTTGTTACTGGTGTAACTCAAAATATTGCTCCATCTAGAATATTTGTGCTATAGAATTGTTACCACCAAACTTCCTCATATTGATCTTCAGACTAAAGTAACTACTTGGTGTTGACTTGAAGCCTTGATGATGTGGATATTTGATTGAAAAATCATGATTATAATTATGCAATTCAATATTTGTGCTCTCTAATTGTGATAAAATACTCCTCATATGTGATTGATTTTCAACACAATTGTTCTCCTTATTTTCATGATTTCTTGAGATCTCCATATCTTTTTTAGGGATCCTCTTTGAGAGAAGTTTTTCGATGGAATTCATGAATTTTTGTATTTATTCCTTAATGGATTTTTGTATTTCATTCTTGAAAGATTGTGTTCCTTCCTTAACATATTGTATTTCTTCCTTGTTTCCCTCCATCCTTTTTCCCATAATTTTATTGATCCTTGCACTTATGACAACTGACTTTCCAACTTGGATACTTGATACTGAACATCTTATATTTCTTCACGAGTCATGGATGAAATTTCTAGAGGTTGGAGGTTTAAGTTGTGAAGTAAATTTTGAAGCACACTTAGGAGCCATGTGTGTAAATAATATTACTCCTCTTTTTCCTCTTTATCACAAAATTTGAATCACCAAAAATAGATCTACACATTAAAATTTATGTTAATTGTAAGTTACATACCTTCAAAAACCCTAATTTGTAGATTATCTTGATCATTGACCTTTGTCCCGATTTATCTTTGAAATTTGATCCATTCTAAATCTAAAATTTTGGACCATAGCACTCTACTATATATTCTCTGTAATTATATAAGTTTGACCAAAATTTGGTTTCCAAGTGAAATTTATGGTAGCTTTCCCAAAACTTCTTGTTTTTTTGCCTCTTCCCTAGAGCGAATTTGTATAGCATGCCATGCGTACAATTTTTTAAATATGAATTTGAAATTTTTATTTGAGATACCTTAGTATTTCATCTTAGATCCATAAACATTTCATTATCTAAAACTTCTCTAGGAGAAAGTTAAAGTAAAAATTCCAAGATCACTTGTTTGAAACTGATTTCAAGAATGTTCACAAACTCTAACTTCCATAGCATATATCTCCAAAATTTTAGTGACATACAACTTAAAATTTCTACCAAAGGTACCCCAAGATATCCTCTGTATTTTAAAAATTCATGAATTCAAAAAAAATTATAGCGAAAATTCCAAGATCACTCATTTGAGATGGATTTAAGACCATTCACAAACCATAACTTCCATAAGGTATATTTTTGAACATATAACTAACTAGAATATACAATTTTACTTGAAGTACTTTGAGACCTCTTCTAAATCATCCCAAAATTTCATTGTATGAATTTTTCCAAAAACATTTATAGTAAAAATGTCACGATAGCTTGTTTGAAACAACAAAACTCCAGGTTTGCATGATCTGATACAAAATGTTATGAACTATGTGCCTAAAAAATGATAGGAAGCCAATAATTACAATCCATTTCAAGGGGGAAACCTCATATTACAATGAATATAATGTACATAAGGTAGGATGAGATGATCTTAAGACTAGGTCTCATTACTAAATATATAGGAGATACACGATACAATTATAATGAAAACTATATTTTATGACATTTTTGTTCCAAATCTAGTAAATATTTGTTAGAAATGCAAGTTTAAGTTATGGTATGTTGCTCAAAATGAAGGAGATGTGAAATTCCTTCCATGCTCAACATGGAGTTGTTATAAGATGTGTGTGTATAGTTGTGTTGCTCAAAATGAAAGAGATGTGTAAATTCATCCATGTTAAACATGGAATTGAGACATGATGTATGTGCGTGCATGTATGTCGATAAAGAATTAATGTAGATCCATCTTAACCCCAGATCTATCAAGCTTCCAGAGTGATCAAATCTCTTGAGGTGCAAAACTTTTTTCAAATTTTTCATTTTAAAAGAGGTTTACACCTCAAGAGATTCAACCTCTCTTGATGCTTGATAGATTTGAGATTAATATGAATCTAAGTTGGTCTTAAAGACAACCTCCTCCTTTAACTCATCCTCTAAAATAATAGCTAGACCACCTCCATCTATCGATACTACCACTCTACTCCGTGAAAATCTAAACTCCTCACAACCACCAAAACACAATCAATAAAAAATACTTCTTATTTTCACATCATCACCATCTACCTAACCTTTATTTTTACATCATCACCATCTACCTAACCTTTATATAATATCTAGATAATTAAATTTAGGATATCTAAAACTTATAATTAAATATATGATCTCCTTTCCCATGTAAAATTACCTTTGCACTAATACCATCTAAAAAAACTCCAATGTTGCATAGGGAATCACTCTATAACCCATAATTTGCTTTAAGTTATAACCTATAGGTTTGTGAATGGAGTTGGCCCCACACGGGATGGGAATTTATCCAATGGATTATGGTGAAAGAGAGTTGGCTCTCCACAGGGGAAGGAAAGTTATCCAATGTATTATGGTTTATCATGTCTACTCACATCATTACTGTGACACTCCTACGCGGATCACGTGATTGAAAAAGTTCTCTCTAAAACCATGTTTTTCGTTCATTTTCATTCCTATTATATTCGGTAGTTATACCCGAGATTTCAAAATTTAGGATGTCAAATCTGATGAGGGCCACGAATTTTCCTGTGGTAGTAATGGAATCTGCAAATGCAGACATATATGTTGAAATTGACAGGTTTCCCAGGGAAGGTGAGATGATCGTTGAGAGGGGAGGTCAGACACTCGTGGGAGGGAAGGGAGCCAACCAGGCTACTTACGCTGGGAAACTTTCTCACCCACTTCATTGGTCAAGTTTTTGTTTCATTTCCTTCGTTCTTCCATGTTATTAATATATGCCACAAACCAATTTAAATTGTTAGAACAACAGAATGGTCCGACTGTCAATGGATTCTGATAGTTTATACCTTTTACGAGTATGAAGGGGATTGAAACCTAGAATTATTTGGGAATAACTATTCGAGTAAGGCAATAGAATGTCAGTGTAATTTCGAGTTTTTGAGAAACATTGTCACAGATTGAAGTATGTACACAATGGCCTTAAGGATGAATATTAACTATCGGTGGATTTTTTATTTATGAAATTGATGAATTTTTGTATTTGTTCTTGACCGATTGTATTACTTTCTTCTTTCCCTCGATCTTTTGTTCCGTATTTTTACTAATCCTTGCACTTGTGATAACCGACTTTCCAACTTGAATACTAGATGTTGAACTATCTTCTATTTTTTAATGAGTCAGGAATGAGTTTGCTAAAGGTTAGAGGTTTAAGTGATGAAGTAACTTTTGAAGAACACTTAATGGCCATTTTTGTAAATAATAATATTCTTCTTTTTCTTCTTTATTACAAATTTTGAATCACTATAAATAAATTTTCTAATCAAAAGTTATGCCCATTGTAAGTTATACGCTTTTCAAAATCCTAAGTTGTAGGTTATTTGGATGATTATATTTAGATAACTAACCTTTGTCCTGGTTTTTCTTTGAAATTTGAGCCCTTCTAAATCTAAAATTTTGTACCATAATAATTTGATATGTCCTCTATGTAATTATAAAGGTTTGACCAAAATTTTGTTTTTCAAGTGAAAGCTATGAGAGCTTTCCCAAAACTTTTTGATTTTTTGCCTCATCCCATAAACAAACTTGTATAACATGCTATGTGTACAATTTTTTAAATATGAATTTGAAATTTTTATTTGAGATACCTTAGTTTGTCTTCTTATATCCATATAAATTTTATTATCTAATTTTTTTTTTGGGAGAAAGTTAAAGTAAAAATTCCAAAATCACTCATTTGAAATTGATTTCAAGACTATTCACAAACTTTAACTTCCACAGGGCATACCTCCAAAATTGTAATGAACCAAAATCTAAATTTTTCATCAAAGATACCCCAATATATCTTCTCTGTATGTTAAAATTTTCATGGTTTCCCAGAATATGTATATCCAAGATGACTCATTTAAAATGGGTTTCAAGGTCATTCACAAATCCTAACTTCCATATTATGGTATATCTTCCAAAATATAGCTAACTAGAATATACAAATTTTACTTGATGTACTTTGTGACCTCTTCTCAATCATTCCAAAATTTCATTCTATGAATTTTCCCAAAAACATTTATAGCAAAAATGGTACAATAACTTGTTTGATGTAGCAAAACCATAGGTTTGTATGCTATGATACCAAATATTATGAACTATGTGCCTAAAAAATGATAAGAAGCTAATACTTACAATCCACTTCCAGGGGGAAACCTCTTTTTCCAATGAATATAGTGTATAAGATAAGATGATATGATCCTAAGACTAGGTCTCCCTAAATATATAGGAGATAAAGGGTACAATTATAATGAAAACTATATTTTTTTGTCAATTTTGTTCAAAATCTAGTAAAAATTTGTTGTAATCACAAGTTTAAGTTATGGTGTGTTGCTGAAAATGAAGGAGATGTTGATTCCTTCTCTGCTTGGCATGAAGTTGTTATAAGATGTGTGTGTGTCTGTATAGTTGTGTTGCTCAAATGAAGGAGACGTGTAATTCTTTCCATGCTAAATGTGGAGTTGAGACATGGTGTGTATGCGCAAATCTTTTCTCAAAATTTTCATTTGAAAAGAGGTTTGCACCTCAAGAGATTCGACCATTTTCATTTTAAAAGAGGTTTGCACCTCAAGAGATTCGACCCCTCTTGACGCTTGATAAATTTGGAATTAAGATAAATCTACGCTGGGCTTAAAGACAACCTCCTCCTCTGAAATAACAGTTAGACCACCCCATTATCAATATTACCACCACCACTCTTAATACATGAAACCTAACCTCCTCACACCAACGATATAATTAATAAAAATACTTGTTATATTCGCATAATCAATATCTATCTAACCTCCATATGCCTATTTAGATAATTGAATTTAGTATTTAAGATTTAGGATATCTGAAATTTGTAATTAAATATATGATGTGGTCTCCCATAAAAACTTACCACTGCAATGATACCATCTAAAAATACCCCAATGTTCCAAAACCAGGGAATCACTCTCTGGCCCATAATTTGCATTAAGAATGTAGTTGGCCCCACATTGGAAGGATATTTATCCTATGGAGTATTGTGAAATGGAGTTGGCTCCACATGGCAAGGAAAGGTATCCAATCGATTATAGTTTACCTTGTCTGCCCACATCACTATTGCGGCACTCCTACGCGGATCACGTGATTAACAGACGTCCGTCTCTATTAGTCGTTGTTCTTTCGTTTTCATTCCTCCGATAGTCGTTAGTTGCACCTGAGAATTCAGAATTCAGGATGTCGAATTCGACGAGGGCTACGGATCTCCCTGTGGTGGTAGTGGGATCTGCGAATGCAGACATATATGTTGAAATTGACAGGCTTCCCAAGGAAGGCGAGACGATCGCTGCGAGGGGAGGTCAGACACTCGCGGGAGGGAAGGGGGCCAACCAGGCTGCCTGTGCTGGAAAACTTTCTCACCCCACTTACTTCATTGGTCAGGTATGCGTTTCGTTTCATTTCCTTCGTTCTTCCATATTATTGATATGTGCCACAGATCAGTTTAAATTGTTAGAACAGCACAATGGTGTAACAGTCAACGAATCAAACTGGTCTTGATTCTGATAATTTATACTTTTTACGAGTATGAATGGGCTTGAAACCTTCGGAATTATTCGGAAATAACTATTCGAGTAAAGCATCAGAAGGTCCATGTACTTCGAGTTTTCGAGAAACATTGTCACAGAATGATGTGTGTACGAATATTAACCAGCGATTTAGCATTGTAAAATGAAGTATATTAACTCAATTAAGGATGCAGATTAACCAGCGATTGAGGATTGTAAAATGAAGTCTATCAAGTTACTAACTCTAACTCAAATATTATAGATCCATCTTAAATTGATAGGACCGAAAAATGAGTAGTTAGGAAAAAATAAAAAGAAAGAAAATTATTTTAATACTAAAAATAGCCTATTGTACAGATTGCTTTTTCATCTAGTTGATGTATTTGGCCCTTTTCCTACTTTTCTTGTGAAGCCTCACAAGTGAGTTTGCAAGAGAGTGTTTAGCTTGTGTTGGAGAGAGGGCACATCCGTGGGATAGAGTCTTAATGAGGGTGAGTTTGTCTTATTGGTCTCTTCAAATTTTTTTTGGCACTTAGGGTTACATTGGACTATGAAGGTGCACTACTTCATGGTTGCATAGAGAAGCTTGCTCTACATGTAGAGGAGTGTGCTTGGCATGTGCCTACTTATTCTTGGCACGTGTGGTGCACTACTTGAGTAGTTGCATATAGAAGCATGCTAGGCATGTGGAGGAGTGTGCTTGGCATGTGCTTACCTATTCTCAGCAAGTGGGACTTAGTACTTGAGTACTTAGTTCCGTGGAGTGTTCTTGGCACTAGTTGACATGTATCTATCTATTCTTAGCATGTGATGGGTGCACTGTTTAGGGAGATTCTCCTACACAAGAGGAACATTAATTACATGTGGTTACACTTCATATGTGGTGCATTCTCTTAGGTTTAGGGCTTGACCTTGTCAAGGTGGAGCACTCCACTCTAGAGGCTAGGCTTTTAACGTTCATTTGTAAATCTCCATTTTTCTTATTCTATAAAAGGGAAGGAGGTGCATTGCTGAACATGATACTGGGGTAGATGTGATAGCTAGTGTGTTCTAGTTAGAGTGCTTTGCAGTGTGAGCTTGTGAGAAGCTGTGTAGATCCATGTAATATGATAGCTAGTTTGCTCTAGTTGGAGTGCTTTGCAGTGTGAGCTTGTGAGAATAGGGTCTTGGAACGTGAACTACAGGTAAACTGTCATTCGATTAAGCAGTGGGACAGATATGTCCACATCATTTAGCACAACTACAATAGGTAGTTGCACGCCTCTATGGATTATTCACCTTCCAAGGTTTGCTTTTCAACCCCTTGTTCCCATATGAGCTTCTCAGTCACCCTTCTGCTCTTTCCACCTCCCATGAGCTAAAGGAACAGGATAATTTCATCACTTTTGTACACCATTTAGCACACATGTAGGCCTAGTTAACACTCCTTTGATTCTCTAGCAAAATATAAAACTCTAAAAGATAAAAATAGGATCTAGTGTCAACTTTGGGTGGGGGACAATGCTACTACAATTTAACAGATTTAAAATCCAACAATACCACGATTCAAACCCATTCAATATTGTCGTCACCCATTTTTGCAAGCCATTGGACCAAATGCCTGTTCATCTTGACCTTGTAGCCCATCCTGTCATTCATCATGTAGTTAGTCTCAACGACCTAAAAAATCTATGAGCCACCAAATTTAGAGGACAGAGTGCAAGATGTACACCCAAAATAAATCTTTCTAGATTTCCAGCCTCTGCTGCACATTAATAGACCCTTTGGTAAGAACTACCAGCTAGAAGTAGACAACCACATACGTGGTCAGCAAAATAGTCAGGTTTCCTTCACAAGTGAAGTGGATATCCCAGTCCACTTTTAAGCAGCATTTTCTCGATCTAAAGTAAAATCGGGGAAGATTTTATCTTGAGCAGGGAGGAATTGATTAACACTTTCATGTTATATATTTAGTCATGTTTATCAGGCGTACATCGCTATTGTATCATACGAAATTGTGTTCTCTTTGTTGCTGTTGTACTCTCTATGAATATTCCTTTCTAGGACTTAGTTCAAAAGTCAGTAACAATAGTCTATGTAACTGACTTGAAGACATAATATAAATCTTGTAAGTGTTAAAAGTTCCTTTGCAGTTTTGTAAGGTGGCATTCAGCTATGATCAATCCATTCTCTATAAAGGACATATTAATCCTTTTATACACCTTTAATCTTGTAACACTAGCTGAATCCTTTTCTGATAAGGCTCTTGTATTTTGTCCTAGTTGGGTCTCTTCTGTTACATAAACCTTGCTCCATTTGAACTGTATTAATATACTAGTTAGTGAACGGTGTTAATATAGTCCTATCGATTGTGCAATGACTTGAGCACATTTCATAGAAGCACCAAAAACAAAGAAATATGTGTTATTAACTTATTTCCTAGAGATTACAAATTTGAATAAAGAATACTTGTGTCTTTTTATTTTGTAAATGTGCTGATTAAATTATATTAGTAGTACAAGATGTTACAAGGCGTTGAAGTAATCTGGAAATACTTTAAGGACCAAGAATCACACGATTTTAAGAATTTTCAGCAAAATGGATGACAAAGAAATGCCTAAACACACAGAGCATTAGCTAAGTAAAAGTTGAAACCAAAAAAGTATAGCACTAGATTACAATTTCTAGCCTTGATTGTCTAAGAACGAAACAAGTATGATGGTGCAACTGTAGATTATGAAAACACTTTGTTGACCGGTGAGAAAAGTCCAAAGAAACAAGAAAATGATTAAAAATAAAATGCTAATGCAGTTGAAGTGAGTTACTGTAATTCTATTTTTAATTAACATGTTAGTTGTGCTGTGAAATGGTAGGTATACTTGTTAAAATTTCAATTCGTGGTAACTGGACCTGCAAACTAAAACTCTCAAAACTGCTACAAACAATAAAATGATTAAAAATCGAATGCCAATGCTGTGAAATTAGCTTTGGTAATTCCAATTTTAATTGACATGTTAGCTGTGCTATGAAATAGTGGGCATGTTTGGTTAAAATTTCAATTTATGGTAATCAGACCTGCAAACTAAAACCCTAGATAGCTAAAAACTTAAACAACTCTTAAAACTGATGTGGCTATGCTAGATCTACCAAGTTCAAGCACATCGCTAACTGGAAATTGTAACAGCAAGTATAATAAGAATCGGCAGTCTCAAATCACATCTGTTTTCCTTCTTAACTGAAAAAGAAACCTAAAACAATCACCACAAAGTCACTGTGTCATTAAAAACTGGGATGAATGCTAACACTCCTTCCCTGCATTTCTGTATAGATGAGAGCCTGTGGTCAAGATAGACTAAACCAACCTAAAAATGAGTTTATAATATGAGCAGGCGAGCAGCAGTTCATTCAGATGAGGAGAGTTGAGGTTATGAAACAGTGGAGAGTGGAGCCTATGAGGTGATTGGGAGTTAAGGAGATGAAGTGATAGTGAGTTAAGCCCGTGAAACAACGCAGTGTAAGGCATTGATGGAAGTTTCGGAAGCATGGAGCTATGGTAGTGTATATGTTAAAATTGGAAATCTAGGGCCAAATTCCACTTTGGACAGCGCATTTGATGGAGATAATTATGGCATTGAATTCCTCTTTTTGAGAGGACCAAAATCGACCTAAAAATCACCCAAATCGGACAAGGGGAATTGTGTTTTTGAAGTGAAGCCCACACATGTGTAAATTGTCAAGGTCAGGGATACCATCATGTAGGTTCATGAAGCCCAAGCGACATGTCTCTTGACTCTCAACAACTTGTATAAATAAGGATGACCTCAAAGTTCAAACCTCATTTGGCACCTCATCAGCTCACACATTCTTCTCTCTCCTCATCTGCTTGGTTCATACACCTCATTGGGCAGCTGATCTTCTCACATGTGTGGCAGAAAGTAGGACGAATTTCAGATCTGTTGCAGGGTTTGACCAGCATTTACCAACGGCTGTTTGACCTCATTTGACTGTGATTTTTGTGCGAGAATCTCTGTTTCAGGAGGCTGCATTTATTGGCAAAGAAATCGAGATTTTTTGGGCTGTTTGACCTGCATTGACTGCATGTCTGTTTGACTGTAGGGTAGACTTTAGGTTGACTAAGTTTGACTGTTGATTTATTGACTGTTTTGGGCTGACTTTGACCAGTAAGAGAGGCCAAGTTTCTCTCTCCTTTGATCGAGCTCTTTTGGAGAAGTTTGACCAGACTTTGACTATTGTTGATTTTCTGGCTAGGGCTGATTTGACTGCTATTGACTGAGGGCAGAATTGCAGATTTGACAAGGCTGTTTTGGACAGTGATTTGGCAAGTCAATTTTGACTTTATTGTACTCTCTCTCTCTCTGCTGAACAGTGGCTGAACATTTGATATAATAATAAGAAGAATTGATCAAAGGGTTTACCCCATCTTGGGGTTTTTCCCTGGCATTCGCCAAATTCTGGTGTTCTCTTTGTCTTGGCTTGTCTTCTTCCTTTATAAGTTTATTGTTTATGTTCTATCTACAGTGACTATCAATGTGATTAATGGTTTATGCAATTGCTATTGGAAAATAATTGAAAATTGTCATGGGGCTGATAAAAGGACATTGAAGTAATTGTTGCAACCATAGAACATACCATTGTTATCTAAAATTAACATGGTATCAGAGTTCAGGTGAAGACAAAGCCCAAGCAAGAGAGAAAAGCAATCACTAAGAGATCTGTTGGACAAAGATTATTGGACAAGTCTCAATGACCTCTACATCTTATTTCAAGGCTGAGGACAAGCTCAATGACAAATCTAACTATAATGCATGGAAGATGACTTTGGACTTGACTTTGGAGAAGCATGAAGTACTAGACTAGGTGCAGTGAAAAGTGGTGGAGCCTCCTTCAAATGCATCGGCTGCTGCTAAGACAAAGTATAGAAAATGTGAGGTCAAAGCAAAGAAAATTTTGATTGACTCCATTCAAAAGCATTTGGTTGCCTATATTTCTGATTTGGGAACTTCTAAGGAAATATAGGTCGGGATGTGCAAAGTGAACAATGCAAATAAAATCCTCTTTTTCAAAAACAAGTTGAAGGATAACAAAATGGATAAAGGGTAGTCTATCCAATCTTACTTCATGAGAATAACACAAATCAAGAATGACCTACATCTACTGGAGAAGTTATTGTTGAAAGGGAGCTCACTCTCATTGCACTTAGAGGTCTTTCAAAACAATGCGATGTATTTACCACCACCATTCTCAACAAAGATAGGATACCTGGTTTCGATGAGTTATTGGCTAGAGGCACTCAAGAGGAGACTAGGATGATGGAGAGAGATAAGTCCTCAAGTGGAAATGAACCTACTGCCTTCTTCGCTCATGCAAAAAGGAAGAATAATGTTGTTCCAAGGAGACAGGGTCAAGGATTTGAGAAAGGATTCAAAGAAGGAAGAAAAGGAAGGTGCTACAATTGCAACAGGTTCAACCATTATGCTAGAGAGTGTCCTCAAAAGAAGAATACTCCAAGGGATGACGACAACAACAACAATTTCAAAGGCAATGGTAATCAAAGGAACAACAGGTTCAACAACAAAGGAAAGAGGAATGCTCTAACTGGCTCGAAATGGAAGTGGCTAACCTCCCAAAAGGACAAGAAATGCCATGTATGATGAAAGTAATG
>APFE031461602.1:166311-182981 GCA_000404065.3 Pinus taeda
AAGGCCGGGTCAGCAACCAACCGATCGACCCGGAATGACTCGGCCGGGTTGGTTGTGACTCGGCCGGGTTGTAAAACAATGCCCTTGACCCTCAATGACTTGTATAAATAAGGTTGACCTCAAACCTCATTTGGCACCTCATCAACAAACACATTCCTCTATCCTCATCTGATTGGGTAGTACACCTCATTGGGCCGCTGATCTTCTCACACGTGGCAGAAAGGAGGACGAATTTCAGGAGGTCGAATTTAAGATATGTTGCAGGGTTTGACCAATGTTGACTAAGGGATGTTTGACCTCATTTGATTGTGATTTTTGTGGGAGAATCTTTGTTTCAGTAGGCCACATTTATTGGCACATAAATTGAGATTTTCCGGGCTGTTTGACCTGCGTTGACCGTAGGGTATACTTCAGGTTGACTGAGTTTGATTTTTGATTTATTGATTATTTTGGGTTGACTTTGATCAACACAAGAGGCCAAGTTTCTCTCTCCTTTGACCAAACTCTTTTGGATAAGTTTGACCATACTTTGACTATTGTTGACTTTCTGGTTAGGGCTGATTTGACCACTGTTGATTGAGGGCAAAATTGCAGATTTGAGAGGGTTGTTTTGGATAGTGATTTGGCAAGTCAATTTTGACTTGATTATACTTTCTCTACTGAACATTTGATGTAATAATAATAAGAATTGATCAAAGGGTTTCCCCCATCTTGGGGTTTTTCTTGGACATTCGCCAAATTTTGGTGTTCTCTTGTCTTGGCTTGTCTTCTGCATTTATTGTTTATGTTCTATCTACAGTCACTGCCAATGTGATCAATGGTTTATGTGATTGTTATTGGAAATTGTCATTGGGATGGTAAAAGGACATTGAAGTAATTGTTGTAAGCATAGAACATACCATTGTTATCTGAAATTAACAATATAGTTTGGAGATGGGAGCTCTAGTTGAATGGTGGAGATTTATTCTGGTGTCTATGACTTTGGAGAAAGGAAGCACATATCGCTTTGAGAGTAGAGCTGAGTTAGATAACTTAAGGAGGAATATGGCTGAGTCAGATAACTTATTCCGACACTACCTGCGGAGGAGGACTGCGGCAAAAATATGAGTGGCAGTGTCGGGGTGGTCCCCATAAAAGGGACCACAATATCAAAGGAGTCGTTTTTGCATATGCCAAGGAGTGGCATGCAAATATTTGTGAAGGAGGAGGAGGAACATAGCACAACATTCCATTGTAGAGGACACAGGTTATAATCT
Source organism: Pinus taeda (assembly GCA_000404065.3). Classification (NCBI taxonomy): domain Eukaryota; kingdom Viridiplantae; phylum Streptophyta; class Pinopsida; order Pinales; family Pinaceae; genus Pinus; species Pinus taeda. Next base: position 167,568 of record APFE031461602.1, read on the forward strand.
TGATAGTCCATTTGAGTGCCAAATTAGTTACTACTTGCAGGAAAATGATTAGTCCTCTATTTTGGATGTTGAATTGTTTGGGTTTGTAGAAAGATGAGGTTAATTCATTAAAGGGAGAGGCTTTTAGAAACAATGAAGATAGGGGAAGGGCTGAGTGGCTCAGGACGAGCCACAGATGTGTGTTGGAACTTGGGGGTCCGTTGGAGGCAAAGTTTGAGTTTTGGTTACGCACATGGACAAAGGAGACAAAATCAGCATGCGGGAGGTTTGCGTAGACATGACAGAGCATGCAACGACAATGCATAAGCAAAGGATTATGCAGTTGGCAACAACATGATCGTGGAGGAATAGTGAGGAAGGAAAACACTAGATTTAAACAAAATATCTTGTTGGTTTTGAAAAAAATGTCTTTTGCCCACAATTGTGGGTCGTGGATTTTTCTTTCACACTAAAGGCCATAACCTACATATCGTCGAAATCATTGCCTGTATTGTGATCTTCATCATCAATATCACCCCTTAATCATTAAAATAAGATAGAAAAAGCTTTACATGTCAAATCGAAATTTTGTTTCAGTGATGGATACATTTTTACTAGGGTTATGATGGAGGTGTTCAATAGTTAGTGCCATTAACACCAAGGTACATAGAGGGCTTGATGCTCTTGATTAAATGCTAGTTCTATACCCTCATACACAACAAAATCCAATGGAAACGTTGCAATCACCCCAATCCTGAAATCCTAAAAACTTTTAAGTTTGCTGGATTTTGAATGGGATCTAAAATTCTACCCTCTCCATATGAAATCCAATGAAGTTAGAACCACTCTAAAACATCTTGAGTCAATTAATTGCAATGTTAAAAAAATTAAGTAAAAGGATGAAAATGAAAGATAAAGGAGAATGCCACTTTTACTTCAAGAATTTAACATTACCATTAATTGCATAGAAATAGTAGGGCCATAGGCTTGAATATTAGGCTGCTCCACTAAAAAATTCTTGTTTTTTGTTTGTTTAAATTACTCTTGGAAAATCTTTGGTCACATTGTACGAAACTAATTAGTTTGGTGAAAAAAAGGCCCTTTTGGTACTGAACCTACCATTTCTGGCTCTAGACCTCGAACCAAATAAGTTTGACCCCCACACTAGTCGGACTGGCTGATTCCACCAGTTTCGGTCTAGTTTCGATGTCCATTAGGCAGGTGATGTCCATTAGGGTGCAACTAACGTTTAGGGGGACTTGGCTATTTGATCTTAGGGGAAGTGCAAGAGTGAGGGAGCCTTGCTCTCCTAACATCTAAGGCCATGGAAAAGAAATTTTTGATGGAAGCATGGGTGTGTTGGATTGGGCTTTTTACCTCGAGGCCATTTGGGATTGCACTGTCTACTAGACTGTTAGCTAATTTAGTAGCATGTTACGACTTACATCTTGGAGTGGCAGCTTCATAAGGGTTCCAATGGAGATTGGTCAAACATTAGGGGATAGTCAACTAGAGAATGAAAACTTTGCCGACCTAGAGTCTAAAGGGTTGTTTGAGGGTTTATCCGAGGGTCCATTAGTCTTTGCTTGCCGCATGTTGCCCAAATTTGATAGGAAAACTTCAAAGTAAGAAGTGATCCACCTAGAAGTCTTTGATTGCGGTGGGGTGTAGAGACCCTGAGATCTATTCCTGAGTACTTATTTCAATTACAGAGGAAGGAAATATTGACTAGGGTAGCGAAAGAAGGTGCAAAGAGAGCCTTCCTGAGTTTTAGAATAAGTAGTTAAATGTCTTGTGTACCTTATAGTCGTGGGGCATTGGAAGATAAAATGCTCCTTTGTCTTTGGCTCTAGTGGGTGACAAAGTTGGCTGATCGCAAGATGTGGTGTTTGGCCTCGAAACTTGATTTGGAGTCTGTGAGAACCCATGGTCAGCCTTGATCCAGAGTTTGTGAGAACTGAGTTGGCATTGCTTGAGGGGGACTCATAGGGTTTACATCTAGTGTCTACATGTATACGAAGGTCGGATGATCAAGCCCTCTCTCATGTTTAAATATTGAGCTTAAAAGGCAAAATGGAAGAAAAACCAACTTTTGCTCTAATACAAACTATGGTATTGATAGATAAATTATTTGAAATAGTAAAAAGTCAACCACTAAAACAACTCGTTAGGAAGTGCCAATAAAAGTAGCTTTATGCATGCTAGCACTAAATCTGTCCAAATGTGCGTGAAGTCTAGTTGGGCTACTTTATCTATTGGATCTGTGATAGCCCCAACCTGGGTTCCCTCGTGAAATTGCAATGTGGATATTTTCACATGATGTATTAAAAATGGGTTGAGTCAAGGGACACAGATTCCAGAGCTGAGGAGGTTGCTTGCTTGGGGCAATCAAGGTTTGCTTGGGACAATCAAGGTTTCCTTGTGCAAGAAGTTTGAATTGTTTTGACATTCATTAAAGGTTGGTTGGTGTGCTTTAATGGATTGGTTTCTTGAAGTTAATGGGACTGCAAGAGAAGTACGCAAACTACGCTACTTTGGAGAACACTAACAAGGCAGGGAAGGCAAAAATTAATGGGATTGACTGTGCTCGTAGCTAGGACAATGACAGTCAAATCTTGCGCAAGAGAAGGAGAAGAAGGCAGTGCAACCTCATTGGAGGGGATGACTTCACTTAGACACTCATTCATTCAGGCATAGGGGGATCCTAACATCCATGTGATCATTCATACAACACTAGAGCAAGGGAGAAGGGGAGTTGGTCTCTCATGCGAAAGATCAGGATGGGAAAAAGGATTGATTCATTCATTCATTGTCTTCAACAATAGAGGAGTGGATTTCTTTCTGGTTTGTAGGGGTTTGGAAGAAAACACTTTAGGTGAAGAGCATTTGCCTCTCGAGCCCCCATGATCCAGAGGGTGGACATGGTTTTTCTTAGAAATTCTTGAGGACTGGGGTGGAGGAAATAATCCTGGTGGATTTCCTTGAAGTTTTCTGAAGGACCACTGCTGCTTATTGATTGGTTTTGGGTTCTGGAGTTCCTATAATGTTTATGTGCACTAGTTGTGTTACAACTTGGTTGTGGAGAGAGGTGGCAAAATCTCTGGTTCCTGGTTCATCTGTGCGCTGTGTTTGATTCCTAAGTAGCACCCCCTTAGAGTCTAGAATCTGGCTCGGGGGTGATAGTTACACGTGAGCTTGGCTGCAACTGTCTATGGTTGGGTGGAAAGTCTTTGTCCCTGTCTCAGTTGCCTAGGATATTAAGATAAGTTTTCTCCTTTTATCTCTGTGATATTAATGAATGTACATGTGTGTGCTCTGACTGATAAAACTAAATCTGCATGGATTGCTTGAATAATGTTACTGTTGCAGACTAAAGAGAATAAGATTCTATTAACTAGCCTCTAAGACTCTGATTTTGCTTTAAAGGCCTACTATATATATATATATATTATATATATAATATATAGTCAACAATCCTACAAGGCACTGAGTGTTTATAACCATGCAAGTAGTGTGAGTAAAGCATTGGTAAAGGCATCATAATCCTCGTGATTTGATTAAAGCACTTAAGTCATTATCAAACTGAGATTATAGAGGCACTGACCGCAATGGGTCTGTGGGAGAACAACTTGTATAATTTTGCTGAATCCCGTCCTTTTGCATTCGTATCACTCTAGCCTTGAGTTTAAGCACAGACACACACACATATATATTCATACATGTCTTATGGTGGCGGGGTGCTGTGAGCATATATATATTTAAATATATGTATTTATATATACACATTATAGTGGCGGGACCGGGATGACATGTCTTGGAGGATTAGTCCTTGGAAGTCAGAGAAGTGCATGCTATAGGAGCGCTGGGAATGATGGGGCCGAGATAACGTGTCCCGGAGGCCCCATCCTGAAGGTGCGAGCAGAGCATGTTGGTGAATTGCCAGGAATGATGGGGTCGGGATGACATGTCTTGGAGGTCCCACCCCGAAGGCACGAAGAGGAACATGCGTGAAAGCGTGGGGATGAAGCGTCGGGGTGACATGGGGAACCGGTGCGACGTGGAATGGCACCTTGGCATGGTGGAATCAACTGGGAGGGTCATATGCATCGATCAATGATGGGGGATCATCGCCGGAGATTGACGGTTTGCGCACCCCCTGGGGTGATGTGAGCGGAGAGGGGACCCTCTGCGCATACCATTGATCTAGTTGTTGGGATCAACGACTGAGATCTTGGTGGATCCTCCCCCGCCCTGCCCCGCCCCTCCTTGTGATGTCAGCGCAGGGGCAACCCCCCTCGCAAACCGTCGATCTCCCTGATTGACGATGGCAGTCACACTTGAGGAGTGCTTGGTGGGGTCCATAGAGCGGGGCAGCGTGGCAAATTCTATTGGTGCCAGAGACTAGTGGATGGTAGGAATGCGGACGTGCCAAAGCAGAGCAACGTGGCCGACTTATATCGGCCGAGGGATGAGGTTGGGAGAATGGGTCCCATTTTCATTGTTATGCACCACTAGAGGTTTCGCCGGAATCGAAAACCACCTCCAAGGGGTGCCGATGGCGGATTTGGGAAAAGGGGTTTGACCCGCCGAAATAACCGTGAGCTGTTGATTTTGCGATCGGTGGTTTCCTCTCACTGCCATTCTGTGGGGTGACCTCCCTCGTAAACTTCTTGCATCTTACCTTGCTAGAATCAGTGTGTGATGGCTCCATCATTGAACGTGCGGGGATCCACCCGAAAACCTGCATGCCTTTTACATGAGAGGGACCTCCAGAGCAAGTGGCATGGCATACAATTATAGGCACTAGGTAATTAAAATTTAATTGTGGGGCCTAGCCCATGTGGAAGGCACATGTGGAAGGCATAGCATGGGATAGGTCAATTTAACATAGATATTCAGTAAAACACAAGATTATATATAAATATATATATATTATATAATAATATATATATAAACGGGGTGCCGAACACAAAAAGATATATATATATATATATATATAAACCGGAGGTGCCGAAACCAAGGTAAGGGGAAGTGAAGACTTAAGTTATAATTCAAACCCATACTTGCTAAGGGAATATGATCATAAGTAAAAATAGACAAAAGACAAAAACTTATAACAAATTCCATTCTTCTGACAGTACAAGAGGAGTTGGATTAATAGTAGCAGTCATCCCCATGGGGTAAATTGGGTGTGGTTGTTACAGGATCAAATGCACCATCTGCCCCTATCCAAAGATGTTTGCATGAGATTGATGTCTGACATGCCAAGGACTGACTTACAATGTGTTCAAGCATGCTTTTCTGGAGATCCAAGAGTATTAACATGCCTGCCAAGACACCCGGCAACATGATCACCATCCCACTCCACCATATTAATGTCTACATTTAAAATCCAATCAGTAATTAGGAGGATTAGATATCCATTTCCATAATTGGATTATGCTACCAGAGTCATCAGGGGCATAAACCAAACTCAACTCCCACATAGTCTGTCCCAGCAATAATGTGATCCAGAAAGTGAAGACAGAAACTAGTAATCTTAACCTCCCGCAAAAACAAAACATTAGGCATTCAAGTTGAGATGAAGCTATGGAGATGAGCACGCTGTGTATCTCCCATATTGACTTGCAAATTCCATGATATAAGAGTGAAATTCATGGACATACTTTATCAAGTCCCTCCTCAAGGACTTGAAAATTTGTTGGTATCCACATTGCTTATCCTAAGAACTTCACCAGGAGGGGTGCTGGGTGTAAGTTTAGAAGGTCGATGACAGCATTCCTGTCCTGTCAGAGAATGTTTAGTCAATTCAGTCATTTCCAACTGTGAAGACTATGGGTACCTATTCAAGATTGGAGGAAGGAGAAACCTTTAGTTTATTCTGGTCAGGTCCGGAAACAATAGAATCAACCTATGTAGTAGTGCCTTCACAGTGGACACTAGGTGAGTTGCTACCCACCTGATGCTGTGTAACTGTGGTACTCAGTTTGTGTCTTTTAATGGATGACTCTACTTGCCGTTCGTTTGCCAACAGTGGTTTGTCCATCCTCTTCATTCCCGGGGTCATGAAAGTCAGAACTTACTAACAGATCAAATCCTGCTTCTCAAGTCTACACACATTTCCACTTGTCGGGCTTGTGAGCTGCTTTGAAAGGACAGTCTTTTTAATCAAACGGGCAGGGGAAATGTTCCTGGAGCCTTCATATTGTATTACTTCTAATTATCGAAATAATAAGCAGAATTCTGCCCTAAAAGCAGGGTTGTGCTTATCTGTTCAGTAATTTAAAACGAATAAGCATAATGCATACATTTTTCAAAAAAAATCAAATTGCAAATATAAAAGGTCTCTTTACTTTTGGTTGACTGGATATCAATAAATTGTGTTTTCCTTTTCTTGAAGAAAAATGTATGAGTGGATTCTTATGGTCCCTTATGTCTCAAATAAGAAGATAAAACAAGCATACGAAAAAGGAACAGACAAGAGCTTCATTTCTTGAGTTGATAGTAGTTTAATTTTTTAATTCTTACTAATATTTTATCTCCACCCAAGCAGGTAGGAAAAGACGCACATGGATCACTTATGAAGGATGCATTGAGCTCTTGTGGTGTCCGGATTGACTACTTAAACACGGTTTCAGATACTACAGGCCATGCTGTTGTCCTGCTGCAACCTGGTGGAAAAAACTCTATTATTATTGTTGGAGGTGCTAATGTTTCATGGCCAATTTTAGAAGACGGTATGAATTGTCTCTCCGCCAATGCTCAGCAAATAATCCGTGAAGCAGGCATTGTGCTTTTGCAAAGGGAAGTTCCAAACAGTTTGAATCTTGAAGTTGCAAAGGTGAGGGTTTGGAATCTTCATTTTCAATGACATTAGAGGCACTGTTTGCCTTAATGCTATTTGAAGTTGTTGCCTATTAATTGAAAAGGTAAAATTTATATATTTTATTAGTTGCAAAAGAGGAAAGTGATATTTAAAAAGTTTCTCATGTTCAAAATTTAGAAAAGGAAATTAAATTATAAATAAAGTGTAATGTGTATTTCCTGCGAAGAAAGTTCATGGCTGTGAGGCAGTGCAACCATTGAGTACACGGGCTCGAACTTGACAACGGAAGAGATAATGTCATCGTGTATCGACAACGCCATAACAGAATTCCTGAGGGACGCAGACAATTCGCAGATGAGTAGTTGAAGCTTCTGGAATCCTGCAAAGAGCATTTCAAGTTAGCTAGCTTGTAGACAGAAGCCCACGATCTGCATAATGGATTAAAAATGTTGTGAATGGTTTAGAAATGGATGCCCAATAGAGACGTCGATTAGGGCAATATGTGATAAGTAATGTAGTGACAAACCCCTGCCAAGAGAGCGATTTGCACTAGACAAAACATTGAAGACCTGTTAACAGCAGTGATGCTGAATAACGTGTGATAAAGAGACGAAGCAAAAACAAATATTCGACGTTCTCTCACAGTAACACTGGCATGACGAGATCTGGTGGGGTAGAACTGAATCTGTTTTGAAGAGTGATGCCTGATATTTATTAGAACATAAATGCCTAGAAACGGATTGACGCCTGCCCGATACCTGTAATATATAAGCAACGAATCTGAGGAGGAGATTAACGCCTTGCCATTGCAGACATGTGGAAGGAAGACACCCACACTGGAGAATCCTGTACATAATTTGCAGATTAAAGAAACGCAGTTGGTGTATAGGAGAGTTCAATATAAAAGTCGAAATAGTAAGCTTTATTTATGCTGGCCAAGTTAAATATATGTAAAGAAAAATTCTGTTGTATATTGAAATGTTTGTCACAAATTTTCGAGGTTGAATAGTTAGACAAACTTTATCCATGTAAAAGGGAATCGCAAAATCTCGTCCAAAATCTCATCAAATTTGTCTTGGAATACCTGTCAAACTTTTTTAGTTTAAACCGTATCATGTTTTGTTCAGGGAAAGTCAGATACAGATGAAAATGGAGGTTGCAACCAAGGCTATTGGGAGCAAAAGTGAAGTAGGAGGACGAGTGGAATGTGCCAATTTTCAAAAGCTTGTGGGAGTAGAGCATTCTAGGGGTATTGTTTTTATATTTAATTTATATATTATTATTTTGATGCACATTAAAAAAAACATTCAGAATATAGAATTAGCTGCAGAAAATATGAAACATACTACTAACTATTGGATTAATGATGATCATTAAAACATCAACCATTTAATACACATATGACATCAACAGTCTTGCAGTTATAACATTGTCATCCAATGATTAACCATAACATCAATGTTCAAGTTTTGACAGATAACATTTGTTATCAACAATCTGTAACAGATAACACCAACCATGAAATGAAATAGAGCATCATATTCACAACCAAAGAGTTAAGCAAAGTCTTTCGGTAGAAATAACATAAGAGAAATTTTTGGCCGACGTGTTTCAAACCAACAAGTGTGGTTCATTATCAGGACCAGTTTAGAGAAGAATCGTACACCTTACCATTAGGTCAATTTAATGTTTCTTATGATGAACCACACTTGTTGGTTTGAAATGCGTCGGCCAAAAGTTTCTTTTATGTGATTTCTACTGAATGACTTTGCTTAATTCATTATGGATCATAGAAGCTTGAATACAGAAACCAAAGAGTTGTAATATGAAGTTAACAGTTCAAAGTTCAAACTTAAATTGCTATGTAATGTTTAGAAAATAGGGCATAATAAAGACAAATGATTCTAAATTCTAGAAACTAGATTCTAAATTGAAAAAGATAGAATTCTACTATCTATTTTTCCTGTGATCCAGGAACAAGGACTAGGAGTAGGTGTGTTAAAATTGGCAACTAGGGCCAAACTCCATGTGGGTCATCTTATTTATGGCAGCTGATATTTTTTTTTGGATCCCTTTCATCGAGAGGTGTAGGATTGATCTAAAGATCATCCGATTCCAATAAGTATTCATGGAGTTATGAATTTATTTGTCTTATAAGACAATTCGTCAAGGTCGGCCAACAACCAAATAAACCCCACATGTGCTCAACATTTTAGTATAAATAGAGGTGGCCTTCAAGTCATTTCAACGCACACTTGGGATATCTTCCTCTCTCTACTTGTCTTTGGGTTTTAGTAGGAGGAGAGATCCTAAGGGCTAACACTGCCCTGATCTAGAGGGCAGAAAGTCGGAATTGCCGAAAAAACCGAAACTGCTGAAAAAGCCAGAAAAGCCGGAAAAGTCGGAAAAGTTGGAATTGCCGGAAAAGACGGAACTACTGAAAAAGCCGGAACGGCCGAAAAAGTTGGAACTGCCGCACAAGCCGAAAAAGTTGGGAATTGCCGGAAAAGCCGGGAACAGCTGGAACTGTCGGGAACAGCCAGAACTGCTAGAACAATCGGAGCATCTGTCTTCGAAAGAGAGCAACATGCAAGGGACAACTAACTAAAATTGGGACAGTTGTATGGTGCTTAGCAGCAAATACACCAAGCATGCAATGTTACAGCTAGCATGCAAGGGACAACTAGCATGGAACAGCAAGCATGCTAGGGACAACAAGCAAGAAAGGGACAACAAGCAAGCAAGGTGCAACCAACACATAGGTCAGGATGGCAACATGGTGCAACAATGGCACATAATGCATTACAACGATGGGTACAATCATGATTAATGAAGCATGATGAGATGCAACATAGTGATGATGGGTGTAGCATGGTGCAGCGCGGTGAGGTGCAACATGATGACGAAATGCAGCTCAACGATACGTGAAGGAGTCACCTTGGAGAATCAGTTGAAGCAACATGTCTTCAACTGATCTCATGTATCATCTTCGTAGAGATGATTTATGCTCTTATCTAGATAAGTCAAAGTGTTGACTTCTGTTGTAAACATACTATCTCTCTCTCTTTCTACTAAACTATTGAAGAACATATAAGAAGAATTGATCAAGGGTTTCTCCACATTGGGGTTTTTCCATGGCTAGCGCCACATCAGATTTGTTCTTCAATAAATAAACCCAACACATTCTAGTGTAGTCATCGATAAATGTCATCATATATTTATTTCCATTTGCAGAAGGAACAGGCATTGGACAACATAAATCTGAATGAATGAGTTCAAGTTTTCTATGTGCTTTGGAATGTGAATCATGAAAACATTGTTTGCTATGCTTTCCTAGAATACAAACATCACATTGCTTAAGTTTCCTAGGGATCGTAGGCAAACCAGTAACACCATTTTTCTTCAACAAGTGAAGGCTGTCATAGTTCAAGTGTCCAAATCTAGCATGCCATAAAAGACTTGATGGAAATTTACCTTCATCATAATGAAAACTGTATCAGAAATTTTGTGCATGAGCAGAGGTACCTTGCAGCTTCAGAAGTATTTCCTCTTCTATCCCCATCATGACAAGTGAGTGATCTGATGCTTTTCTAACCTCAACCTTGCCATCAAACATATGAATGGAGTGTCCTTGCTGGCAGATGTGGATCAAGGACAATAAGTTTCTCCTCAGTTGTGGGAAATATAAAACATCATGCAGAAGAAAGTCTGGAAGACCAGGCAATTTGAGCCTGATTGTGCCAAGCCCCGATGACTTGAGTTTTAATTTGTTTGCAAAGTATACTGCTCCATCAACATTATCAGTAATTTCTTCAAAAAAAATCTCTTCTAAAAGTCATGTGGCAAGTTGCTCCTTAATCAAGCAACCAATCATTTTTCCAAGAAGTGAGTGAAGCATTAAACAAGTCTTCATTTACTCAAATATTACAATGTGCCACAACATAGTGAGCAGATTCAGGTGCTTTACCTTTCTCTTTGTCATTGGTTTTACCTTTGCCTTGATTTTTTTCCTGCTAAATTCTATCCCAAGGCAACTTGCATGTGGATGCATCATGTGATCCATCTCTATTGCAACATATGCAATGAAGATCAAACTTTTCTTCTTGAGAGTGTCTGCCCCCCTTACCTCTGAAATTTCTTCTTCCTCTTCGTCTTCGACCACCTCTTCCTCTAGAAGAATCTTGAGCATGATCCTTCTCTCTATGTGCAAGACACACAACTTCTTTAGAAGACTGAGGAGTCGCTTTTTTCCCAAAAGCCTTCTCTCTTAGAAAACTTTTTCACAAGGGAGTCAAAGGTAATCTCTTTCGGGTTTCCATTTTCTTGCAATGACTCAAGGTAATTTGAATAGGTGGGATAAAGTGCCTTGACAAAAGCTATAAGAGGAATGTCTAGTTGAACATTAGTGACTTTGATATCATGCAAAATAGATCTTGCTTCTGATGCTAAAGCAAGAGGATCATCATTTTTCAATTCCAGACTGAACAATTTAATCATCAATTGGACAACTTCAAGTTTAGAGTGTGAGTCATAGAGTTCCTTCAACTTCTGTAAGGCTTCAAAAGCATTTGAAAATAGTGAAATATGACAATTCACTTCTTCATTTACAGATGCTGCAATCAATGCATAGGCCTTGCTGTTCTTGTTTTCCCAAATGGGGAATTCCTTGTCTAAGGTAGGCGTTGCAGGTTCATTATCTTCTTTTCCGACACAAACTCGTTTCCACAACTCATTGAAAATGAGAGTGTGTTTTATCTTTCTTGACCATTCAGGATAGTTCTCTCGAGTGTGTTTTATCTTTCTTGACCATTCAGGATAGTTCTCTTTTCCCGAGAGAACTACTCCAACAATAGATATCAACGAATGCATTTTAAATGTGTACTGTAAAAAATGTACTTTTGCTGGCAAAAATGCACTTATGGTGGTAATATGTGTAAAAAAATACAATTCTGGTTTACATTTATGACAGAAGTATTATTTGGGGAAGATGTTATATGGGAGGGGTAAATGGTGGGGGGGGGTTGTAATATGTGATTTCTAGTAGAATTGGATGTGCTCTAAGCTGTCAAAATTTGCAGGGAAGGCTAGGACACGTGTATCTAGAATACCCATAAATCCTTTTTTGGGGAAAATTCCACCTGGAGAAAGGTTTTTATTAAAAGAATTAATTATTTTTAATGGATGTCCCTAAATCCTAAACTTTAAGGAATTAAAAATATTAAAGGGTATTAATTAAATTGGGGGTGTAACTTCTAGAAGAAGAAGAGGATCAAGCCAAAATGATCTGAGCCATTGATTATAATCTAATCTGAGCTGTTGATTGATCAACGAGAGGATTATAAGAAGAGGCTTGATGGTCATTTGGAAAACACATCAAGTAAGAGATCAAGACATCAATTTCTAAAGAGAGCAGCACAATAGTTGCCGAGAAGTGATCGAGGTGATTTCTTGCAGTGAGGGGCAGAGAGTTTCTGGTTGGAGAGTTTCCTGATCCAGGGATACATTGCAGAGAAGGCATAGAGAGATTCAGGAGAGGCAGTGCAGAGCCATGCTGAGCAGCGTAGGGCCACACACAGGCAGCGCAGAGTCTGAGAGGAGATCCGAAATTTGCTGGAGAATCGAGTTCTAGAGCCAGAAGCTGGGGTGTGAGATCGGGAGGGCCGAAAGTCGAAGTTCCAGAGGCAAATCGATCAGCCACCGGAGTGACGCAGTCCCCAGAAGCTGTGATGCAGAGCAACGCAGTGATTGCACAGAAACTACACAGAGGCAACTAGGGCTTAGCCATTCAATGGCTAGATCAGTGCTGGATCACTAGTGATAGTGTGAAGTATATCTCACTCATCTCTTTGTCAGTTAGATTCTCTGTGTTGGATAGCTAGCAAGGCATCCAAAGATTGTATTAAAAAAATATTGCTCAATAATACAAACCCTCAACTGCTGCACCAGTTTTCCCACATTGGGTTTTTCCGGGGACATTGGTCCAAAAATAATGGTGTCACTTGTGTTTTATTTATTTCTTGCTCAGATTCTTGCTTCCACAGACTATTTAAAATTGTGAAGGCTGTAGTTATATTTACTTCGATATTTACAGTAGAACACAGTAAATAACTTGCATGGATTAATAAGTAGAAGTAATATCAGTTTGTTGCAGTAGTGATTCGGGGATTCTTGAATTTTCACATGATATCAGAGCACAGGTGAAGCAGGGGAGTAGACTGGAATAGCCCAACATTGAAGAGAAGAAGGGAGATCGAAGTGCTGCGTAGGCAACAGATCGAATCCCCATAGGGATTGCACAATCCAAGCTAGGAGGGCAAGATTATCAAGGAAGATCTCTCTCTGAGTGAGTCTACAAAGAGGTAAGATTTCCAAATTGAGATTTGTCAGTGGCAGAGGGAGCAACAGAGCAGAAGCTTCAACGCATAGCAGTTTCTGGTGAGACGCAGTTTCCTGCAGTAGTTGCTGGGGCAGAAAAACGTCAGAAGAAGGAAGGAAACACAATTTGAGGGAATTTCTTCCTCCGGGAATTCGTAGCCAGGGAATTTGATTTCTCATTTGCCGAGTAGCAATAGAAAGGAGCAGATCTATTAACTCCAGCAGGGAGTGCGTAGGCCAACCTAGCAGCTGTGCAGAGAAGAAGAGGAGGAATTTGAAAATTCTGCAGAGATTGCCATGGATGGGCATGATCCATGGTAGAGTAGCAAATTAGATCCAGTTGCTGCAAATTTCTCACATGGATTAGTATCCTTGCTACTGGAGCCCAACAGAATCAGTAGCAGGAGGATCACAGTGTCAGTAGACATAGCTAGTCCTTCAAATGGCAGTTGCATAAATAGTTGCAGTCAATTTTCGGAAGACAATTGCAGTGACACTAGTAGTGTGAATTACCTAGTTGCAGTATGCATGTGCAGTTCCAGCCAGGAGATTCCTAGCGCAGAGCTTCGCAGTCTAGTTTCCAATGCAGGAGGACTTAAATAGTTGTAGTCAATTTCCGGAAGACAGTTGCAGTGACACTAGTAGTGTGAATTACCCAGTTGTAGTATGCATGTGCAGTTCCAGCCAAGAGATTCCCAGCGCAAAGCTTCGCAGTCTAGTTTCCAATGCAGGAGGACTGTGTGAGTTGCTAGGAGGGAGTAGAGTGATTTCCTATAGTGAGATAGAGACTGAGAGGGATTCTAGCTTCAAAGGGAGCAACTCTGTGGAGGCTAGTGCTTCTAGATCTGGAGAGATCAGACTCATTATTGTAGTAGTTGCAGCAGCAATGCAGAAGCATCAACGGAGCAATAACATCCGCAATATGAGTATATCATATTTCGCCATGTTGGCAGCCATACCTCTAGGGGAGAGGTGGAGTGATCTAGTATTGTAGTTTGAAAGAACTGCATATGTGCAAGATCCTTGAGGAGTCCACCTCTTGGATCAACACCTTGCTATGGGAGCCCATATCAGGAGTAGCAAGATGGACCAGGTCAGTTGATGCAGAGGAGTGTCAGAGTGACAGTTGTAGTGGCTAGGAGCGCCAGAGTTTGAACATCACAAAGCTAGTGTTGGAAGCAGTGCGGTTTGTACAGAGAAGAGTCAGTAGTAGGCTAGTAGCACAATAGCTTCAGTGACATCGTATATACTAGCAGCAATCAGAACACTAGCAACACTGCATCACGTTGAACACCTTTGGTTCAATATTTTGGATGCTTTTCCATTGTTGTTGTAGCAACAACAATAGTTGGAGAGGGTTGTAGTGCAGATGCAGAGTTGGTAGTGGCAAGGTCAGCAGCTTCACAAATGCAACATTTGTGCAGTAGTTGGTGGGTAGTGATGTTAGAAATTAGTAGCTTAGAGGGAGATGTTACAAAGTAGAGTGATGCTTCAACAGATTGCATTACTAGAGCACATTCCTCGCTAAAAGTGTGGATTTTTGGTAGCATCGGATGTGCTCTAAGCCTCAAAATTTGTAGGGAGGCTAGGATACATGTATTCTAGGATATCCATAAATTGTTTTGGGAAATTCCATCCGGAGAAGGTTTTATTAAAATAATTAATTATTTTTAATGGAGGTCTAAGTCTAAAGTTAGGAAATTAAAATAATTAAAGGGTTTTAATTAAACCGGGGGTGTAACTTCTAGAAGAAGACGAGGATCAAGCCAAAATGATCTGAGCCATTGATTAGAATCTAATCTAGGTTGTTGATTGATCAACGAGAGGATTATAAGAAGAGGCATGATGGGCATTTGGAAAATACATCGAGTAAGAGATCAAGAGATCGATTTCTAAAGAGAGCAGCGCAATAGTTGCCGGAGAAGTGATCAAGGTGATTTCTTGCAGTGAGGGGCAGAGATAGTTTCCGGTTGGAGAGTTTCCTGATTTGAGGATACATCGCAGAGAAGGCAGAGAGAGATCCAGAAGAGGCAATGTAGGGCCACGCAGAGCCTGAGAGGAGATCCAAACTTAGCAGGAGAATTGAGTTCCAGAGCCAGAAGTTGGGAGGGTAGAAAGTTGAAGCAAGGTTACTTGGGAGTGGGAGCGAAAATGCGGAGCAGGAGTAGGAGTGACATTTTCAAAAGCTCCTGGTTTGGGAGCGATTCTGGGAGCGTTTTTTATATAATATATAT
>APFE031461602.1:185616-222662 GCA_000404065.3 Pinus taeda
TACCATGGCCCAAAACCATAGGTTCAAATACCAAGGACTAAATACCACAGACCAAAAATAAGTTCTCCCACATGTACGCGCTTTTCCTTGCATGAAAGTGCGTGTATATGCATACGCGGCTTGGGAACGTCCAACCCGCGTGTATACGCGGCTTCGTCAAAATGAACTTGCGTATATATCCTTTTCTTCTTTTTGAGTGCCTGAACTGTGATCTGTCACCAGAGTGAGTTGCCATCAAGGACAACACCTATGCCATAGCACCAAACCTGCCAAACCTGTGCCATAATGCCAACAAACCAAACACAAGAGATACAAAATTTTACCCTGGGAAAACCCTAACTAGGGAAAAACCCAACAATCTTTTCTTAGGAGAAATTGGTCAATTCAACAAAGTACAATTTGAGTCTTGCAAAATACATATAGAACAATAACTCTTTGGCTAACCTTTCTGGCCTTTTCTCAACCCTAAGATAATTCGGTCTTGCTTCTAGGCTTCGAAGGTCTCTAGGTCCTTCCCTTTCTGGCTTGTGACTTACATCTTGAGGCCTTGGTTGGCCTCCTTAATATCTTAGTCCTAATCATCAACCTAAGGCCTTATGACCTCTTTCTAGGGCTTTGACCTTCGTAGAGCAGACTTGATGGATCCCTAACTTGGTCAGATAAAACAAAGCTTCGGCCTTCTCTTCTTCAATATTAGACTGAGAGTATCTTCATGTTTTCCCTTTCCTCGTCCAACAGAGAAGTACAGACAACTTCCTTTTATGCATAGAAATATAACTCGTTCCTTCAACCTAATCTGCGACTTTACTCAAATAAGAAGGGCTAATGCCCTTTTTATAGTGTTCTAAGGTGCCCCAAGAGGTGGGTCATAAAGTTGGGCCGACTTGACTTTTGGGGGCAATATTAAAATTCAAAAAATTTAATTTTCCCTCCAATTTTTTGCGCCGACTTGAGATTCAAATTTGAATTTCCTTTCCTTTTATTTTGTGGGCTGATGTAGCTGGGGAATACCTCCAACAACTACCCAAAATTCAACACTCCCTCTTAGCTAGGGAGTTATTCTCCTTGACTTCCTCGAATGTATATTTTGTTGATTTTTTTTGCATCCCAAGAAAAGATTGAATGAGCCAACTATGTTGATGTATCCATCCACTTCATGTGCAAAGCATCTTGCATCAACATCATGGAAAGAGATTTGGTCACCCACTAGCCACATACACTTTGCAAATGGATCTAGTCACCTACTAGCCAAAACCCTTTGGCAATATGGCTAGAACCTTCTAATAGGGATCAACAAGACTAGTCCTGGGTCACTAGGTCAACAAGTTGTCACTTGGAGCCATGTTAGAAACCCCCAACCAATGGTGAAACCTTGGGTCCACATTTACCATTCCCACATGTCATCACATTCTATTAAATGGAAAAACACTTGCCTGATGCTATACGACACTCACTCAACCCACTAGTGAAATAACCCTTGGCAATATGGTCACGTAACCCCTAATTGAGGGAGCACTCCTGGTCTTGATGCTCATTGGGCCAATCTCCCTAGCCACATTACATGGCTCCTGGTCAATACGCTTAACCTAGGGAGAACCTCCACCTCTTGATGCCACAACATCGACACTCCCTTTAACCAAGGGAAGCATTCTCAACCACTCCAAGCTTATCCCTGAAGTATACAAACTTCAGCCTAAAACAGAGGCTTTGTGAGAATGTCAAGAACCTGCTTGTCCATAGAAATGCATTGGAGGCTCACTACTCCCTTCTGTACAGAGGTACCGTGTGGTTCAACCTGTCATCACAATCGTCCCCTGCATCGGATCAAACAATCCTGCGAGTAGCTTCCGAAGCCACACTACTTCACAACTCACTAAACTAGCTGCATTATACTTTGCCTCTGCAGTGTTGAGTGCAACAGATGTCTGCTTCCTGCTCATCTAGGATATCATAGCAGAACCCAAACTAAAACAACATCCCGATTGTTGAATGGTGTTGTCATTGATGTCAACCCTGAAATTTGACTTTGACTAAACACCTATCATTGATGTCAAACTGTTAATGAATGCTCTTATATTTGTTTGAATTACATCAAGTTGGAAGCTCCACTGTTGGAGAGCTGAAAACCCTACTTCTAGGGTTTGGGTTCTCTGGACTAAGGATGTACACTGAACTTGTTTAAGGTTTCTGAATAAGCAAATCAATGAGTTTTCCCTGGAAACCCTTGTCAATGGATTCTCCTTGTCAAGTTGATTCCGGTGGTATGTGGCACACCTCGAGAGGTCTCCCAGTTTGAGAGATATTCATGTTTGAAGTTGAAGACCCCAGTGTGGGTGCAAAAACTACCCACAAAAACCCCACAGGGCGTCCATAGGGTGGTGATGTGACTCTATTGGCTAGCACATTAATTTACATCAAGGGTGTTGGACCTTCCCTAACTTTAAGGATTAACTTATCTCTTGAAGGCCTTAAATATTATTTTACATTTCTTTCAAGAGGTCTTGGTCTTTAAGAACACTATACCCTAATCCAAAAGGATTGTGGGATTACTTTAAAAAATAAAAAATAAATTCAAAATTAATACATTTACCTTCCTAAGTCTCTCCAACGGTAGTCTATTAGAAGCCCCCTCACTCATGGAAATCTATAAAAGGACACCCAAATTATCACCCATTGTCTGAACTAGAACAGATATCTTTTGATTCGATTTTAATCTGAAATAGAAACTTGACACTGTGGTAACATTGTAAATTCAACTGGTGGATAGAAATTTTCTGAACAAGAAGGTGCATTTGGGTTCAGGGTCTTATTATTTTGTTTTTTGTTTTGGATTTGGGGATTCGCTTTTATTGCAGGTTGAAGACAGTTTTTTGTTTGCACCTTTTGTTGGCTTGTTAATTCTATTACAGAAAGGTGTTTCGGCCCTTATTAGGGCAACCTTCTCTGAGATTCGGTTGGGATTAGATACCTGGAATAATCCTAAGAAACTCGATAACTGTAGATAAGACAAGAAGGTCTGCTTATATTTGGTTTTGGGTCATCATTTCAATAATAAATCATTATAGCACTCAGCTCTTCTAGGATATCCTTCAGTGCAAGAAAATTAGCGAGATTTTGTTGAGGTCTGTCTCTAGACCTTGAAAGGACTGAGCTCCAAAATCATGTTGGGTTGAACTATAGGCCAACAATTACACTTAGGTCTAGGGCATTGAACTTAAGGTCTGTTCATATGGCCTAATCTGAAATTGCAGTATAAAACTCTCCATCTCTGTGACATCCGTGACCTATCAAAACTACTCTTGTGACTTGTGAAGGCCATACTTCTCTGAATTTTGTCCATACATATACTCTACCATTGTGGACTTGTTAGTTCTTGGTCTCTGGTATATAGGCTGCAGATTTTCCACATAAAGATCTAAGCCACACTTCTCTGAATTCTGTCCATACATATAAACACATATGCCCTCATCAACAGTTGTATACAGTGGTTTGATATCACAACCTGAAGCCTCTTGAAAAAGCATCCTGTAGGTGAAGAAGTCTGTAGTTGGGGGCAGCTCGTATCTCAAAAAGTACTGGAAGGATCAAATGCACAAAGCCCATGATCGATTTCTAATTTTGTTGTTGTATGACAACTTGACTTGACAGTATAACAGTAATAACAGTATGTGCTTGATATAGTAGCGTGTGTGAACATGACTATGACTTAGCAAAAATAGTGACTTAACAACAGCAGTGATCTTATATATATATATATATATATACACACACACACACAACAGTGACCTTTGTTATATAGCCAATGACCTTTAGATCTGGAAGTGACCTTAACTTGATATACACAATAGTGACTCTTTGACTATATGATGGTTCAAGTCTTAAACATCTTGAAGCTTTCTTGCTGTACAAATTCTGAGCATCAGAAGTAACAAGTTCCAGAATTATATATATACATATTCTTTAGTGATTGCCAACAATGCCCTTGTTGAGAAGTTTTCTTGCGACATGGTCTTGTAATTGATGCATCTACAACACAAGAAGAAATATGATGATTTGAAGTTACATGGCATTGACTTTAAAGTGAAGCTTGTTGTACATCAGTAATTTTTATGAAAGATATTGGCAGTCCTCTTGTAACATTGACTTGGTTGTTTTGAGATAGTATGTATCAATGATATATCATAGACATTGAAAATAATGCCATGTGAGACAATAGTCTATGACTTGTTACAGTAATTGAGATCTTGTTGCAACAAGAAATGATATTCATGTTGATTTTGTAATGCATATTGAGAACTGTGACAGTGCCTAGGGTTTAAGACAACAAGGAGTTTGCATGCTTTTGTTGCAGCAATTGGAGTTTGGGCATAGGATAGATTGGAGACATCTAGGACTGAGTCTCAGTACCAGCAGCATATTGATTGACACAACTTCCATCACCGGGACATTGACCATTACAGGACTGACTGATAAAGAGATCAGATTGATGACTTACTGCAAAGCAGTGAACTTGTTGATGTTTTGGTACAACTAGGGTTTGATATGCAAGCTACTTGGCCTTCCTGAATAGTCACTGTTCAAACTCGGGTGCCCTACCTCAGGCCTACAGTGGGTCTCCAAATCTTGGACAAAACCTTTAACTCGACATTCCAGACAAATTTTAGATAAAAACAAAACTTGTCTTTTTTGGAAGAAATCCTTCCTCGCTTTTATACCATGTTGATTTTTCATGATCTTGTAATCTAATAATTACTTTCCTATGATTTCTTAATCCATTCATTTTATATCATTAAGCAATTACACATAGAACATCTCAACAGTAATACAATAATGATAATAGGATCATAAATGTTGATTTTTAGGGATTTTCTAGACTGGTAATTACTTCCAATAATTTCATCATTAGTCTATCTTGCATCACGATCATTATTAAGCAATTACACATATAAAATCTTTGACAGTAGAACAATAATGCCAGTAAGAATAAGAAGAGACAACCAAACACAAGAGACGCAAAATTACCCTGGGAAAACCCCAAACCAGGGGAAAAACCCAACAACCTTTTCTTAGAGAAATTGTCCATTCAACAAGAAACACATGTTCTTTCTAGTCAAATAAGACGTAAGAATAGTCAGAATCAAGTCCAGGTCAAACCAGCATAGTCTCAGAAATTTTGTCCTCCTTTTTCTGCCTCAGATTAGCTCGAAATTCTTCTTTAGATAGGTTCGAAAAATATCCTCAGATGTGATCCAAAATCTTGCCTCAGATGACCCGAATGGATGCTCAAAAGTGGAGGATGAATAACTCTATTTATAGTGAACAATAGAGCCCAAGTGGTGCGACTTTAGGGGTGATTTGACATGAGTTAAAGGAGGAGCCGACTTGTCATTTTGGAGGCAAAATTCAAATTTTCTTCTTTCAAGGCTGATTTTAATATTTGTCATTTCTCTTTATTTTGGAGGGCTAGGATCAATTATGAAGATCAACCATAGCTACAAAACTTGAATACTACCTCTTAGCTAGGGAGGTATTCATAATGACTTCCACATATGTTCTCTTGTTGAAAATTTCTCTATTCCAAGAAAAGGTTGAATGAATCCATCCACCACATGTTCAACACCAAAACCACGTGGGAAGCATCTTGCATCATCATGCAAAAAAAGGCACAAGCTCAACCCACTAGCCAAAGTGCATAGCAATATGGTCAAAACCCATCACCGGGGGAGCATTCTATGTGCTCATGAGGCCAATCTCTCCAACCATAAATAATGGTTTGCTGGTCAAACTCCATGACCTAAGAGACTAATCAAAGTCAATCTCCCCAACCATAACCATGCTCTTCCGGTCAAACCCCATGACCTAAGGGAGTAATCAAGATCAATCTCTCTGACCATAACAATGGTCTCTCAATCAAACCTCATGACCTTAGAGAGTACTCAGGGTCAAACCCCATGATCTAAGGGAGTAGTCTAGGGCTTAATACTCATTGACCCAATCTCCCAGCCAAACTCCATGGCTTCTAGGTCAAACCCCATGACTAAAGGAGCAATCCAGGCTAAAGATGCTATATAGGGCCAATCTCCCCAAGCAATAAATATGGTCTCCCGATCAAACTTCATGATCTAAAGGAGCAATTCAGGTCCATAGTTGTTGGAACATCAACACTTCCTTTCACCAAGGGAGGCATTCTCAATTTCTCCAAACTTGTCCAAAAGGTATGCCTACTTCATCCAGAGATAGAGGCTTTAACCAGCTCGATCATAGAAATACATAGGAGCCTTACTGCTCCTTTTGTACCATGTGTTATGACCTTGCCATCCCACACTTGATCAAACAATCCTGAAGCTACCCTGATTCACAATTTGCTAAACAAACTGCAATACATTCTGACCATTCTGAATTTGTATATTCCAACAATTGTATTTTATCATATGAAAGATATATGGTATCTCAATACCTGTTGTGCGACATGCCTTGGCTCAACCATAAACTTACTAGCTTGCATTCATCACCACAATTGTTTTCCAGTCATTCTAATGTTGAAACAAATCTTGCTGAGACAATCCAAGCTGCTCCCTTTGCCACTCAGCTTCATCGGATTGAATACCATGGGAATGGCCATGGACTTGCGGTTTACCATCCCAAATATACCATCCTTTTGACCAAGGAAGGTCTCATTTGTTTTCCACCACACTTGTAGTCCCAAGAAGTAATATGTCCAATTGTGATACTTCATCTCAATCTTCGAGATTAATGATTGCTCCCTCTAATATTGAAGCAAATTTTTCCGCCACTACTGCTCCCTCTGTCATGTGAATCCTTCAAATCCACTGGCTTGCTTGAACAAGGAGCCCTTCTAGCATGATTCTAGATACCAGTGTAATTTCTCCCTCTTAAACACGAATCATTCTAGTGAGAATCCTCTTGTCATACATGTTAGTTTTTGATGGTTTGGAGTAGCATCAGACATGTATTCTAGTCGCAGATGATGCTAAGAGGCTAAGGAACATGAGATCTCCAAAGCCCGGAAGAGGTATCGTGAGATAAGTTTGGGAAACACCTTATTTAAATTAATTTGCCATAATTAAAATATTTCCAAAGTCTAACTTAGGAAAAGTGGTAAATTAAAGTGAATTAATTAAGGTTGTTTGAGATTGCTTTAGAGACTTTGATTGATGAAGTTTAACTGATCTTAGCCATTGATAGAGATTAAATCGTGGCCATTGAAGACTCAATGAGAGATTATAAGAGCAGGTCAAAGGGGCTTGGAGACATAGATCGAGCATCAAAGAACATCGAGCATCAGTGTGATCATGTGTGAGAGGTAGTGCAAATTACCTAGTGCGTAGAATTCAACGTTAGTAGAGTTCGAGCCAGGGAAGGAGAGTAGGAGGGGTTTGCAGCAGGGAGAATTTCTGGAGAAATTCTCAAGGGGTTTTCCAATTTCCAGATCTTGGAAAAGGAGTCTGAATTATCTAGCAAGGAGGTCAAATGTCTGCAGTGCGAGTTGCCTAGTTGCCTAGAAAGTGCGAGTGCAAGATCTAGAGCGAAGTGCAGGATTCCAGATCTACATCTTGAATTCAAAGAGAATTGGATCTAGGGGCAGAGAAGGGTAGGACAACTCATCTAGAAGTGATCCAGAGGCAGATCGATTTTTTTCTCGAGCAGATAGTGCGCATTTCAAGTCCAACTATGCAAAGAAGCTGGGAAGTGCAAATTTCCCAAAGAGGGCTAGATCTAGTTGCTGAGAGGGGAAAGTGTTTCCCAAATTGTTTTCCATTTGAGATATATTGCAAGAGGATAGCCAATTAGGCATCCAGATTGTAATTCTCCATATTTGTTGCATAATATAATAAACCCTCATTTGTTGCGCTGGTTTTCCCTTTGAGTTTTTTCGGGCACGTTAGTCCAAAATAACTGTGTTGATATTTGTGTGTGTTCATCTATTTCTCAGTTCCTGTTTTATTTCTGCAGTGTAGTTTTATTTGGTGAAGATTGCAGTAGTGAGCTATTCATTATTTGCTATTAAATTAATTAACAAAAGACAAAGAAACTGCATCAATTAGAAGAATAGTTTCCGGTTTATTGCAATTGTGGATTTTTCACAACATGCTTTGCTTCGTTCTTCCAATCCTTCCATCTGCTACTAGAGCCTTGCCAACCTACACAATGTACCTACAATCCTTACTAGGAGGCCATTGAAGAACGATTAGAACCTAATAAAAGAAATAAAGACAAAAGGCTAACTAATAATAAAAGACCAACAATATTAATCAAGGAAGAGAGATATAAGATACTTATCTTTTGAGGATAGAGGGAAATTTTTCAGCTCCCTCTTGATCCTTGCCATCTTGTAGAAATCACCCATTTGCAAAACTCTTCATCCTTTTCATCATCAATATGTTGCTTTCCTTTCTTTACAAGGGTTTCTTCATGTAGTAGAAACATCAATCTAGGTCTAGCTCTAGGGGTTTATCCATAAACCCTAGGGTTGCTCATCAAATGATCATCCACAACAATATAATAATGCTTAAAACAATAACAACAATATAGCAAGAACAATTAGCAATAGTCCTGGGAGATCAGTGTTCAAGTGTCATTTAAAACAATGCTCAACATGATAGCAAGCAATGTAGTCTAACCCTTAACTCAACAAAAGCTCCAAACAATCTTGCTATGCTAAGGACTTTTCAAACCCTAAGCAACAATGTTAATCATTTTCTTGCATGATCCTTGTAAGAGCCTTCCTGTTATCACTCTAGTCTCGTCATTCACAAATTCTTTGTCAAAGCTTGATCAACCTCAACAATGACATTAAGAGCATATTTTGTCATTACTCTCATATCAACACCACTTCAACTCATTCAAATATAAATGCAAGACTGAAATATCAATGCCTTAATAGTATACTTGACAATTCTCTTCTTTGGCATGGATCAGACTTGATAAATATTTCACAAGTAATAGACATTCCCAGCCATAAAGCGCATAGAATCATTAATCAAAAGGAGTTAGATTTGTCGCTATATCATGTCACCAGTTAACAGAGTAGGCCTGGCATGGCCATGTCGTGTTCCCTGAATTTCCTTTATCTCCAATCAATTTTTCCTTTTAATCAGGTATTCAGTTGCTTTCGACTCTCAATCTTGCGGCCAATATAGGCCTGATGTAGAGTCCTAAAGCATACTTATTTTGGCTCTTTTCTTGAGACCTTGTAGGCCTCTTTCCTGTGGCCTTTCAAGCCTATCTTCTACGGTCGTAACTAGAACTAAACAGGTGTGAAATCTTGCCAAGGCTTACCTTCTTTTGTGGCACAAATATGCGTCCCTTCTACGGCTCAACACACCTAAACTCTGCATTAGTTCAACGACTCTCACATGACTCGTGTGCCCCACAAACAAACCTCAAACATTGGTCTTTGTCCAACAAAATATCACGGTGAGATAAACTGCCACCACAAACTTCAACGAGCTCAATTTAGACTTGAACATGGATCTAACAAACATGCTGAAGTCAGTCATAAGAAGGCAAACGAAGTCACTCACAGGAAGGCCGAGATGGGCCTCAAAAGCCATGTTTGTGAGGGCCAAAATTAGGCCTCAGAGGTAGCCTAACACCCTTAGCGAAGTGCCTTAAAAGGACCTCAAAAAAATCTGCAGATTGCCTCAGAAAAACAAAGAAAATCACAATAAATAATGCAGCTCTTGAGCCCAAATGATCTCATTTCCAATGAAAAACATGCACAAAAATGACTCAGAAATGCCTAAAATGATCCTATATACTTCAACCTCAATCTCTTAGATCAACATTATAAATGCCTCAAATTCGGCCTCAAGATATCCTTCAAAACAAGTCAGCAGAGGTTCCTCGTGGCTAAATTTGCTTTAGATCAAGGCCTCAGATAGACCTAAACTGTGGCTCAGAAGATGGTCTCGGTCAAGTCTTAGGAGGGTCGAAGTGTCCTTTAAAACACAACTGAAATGATGCCTCATTTTTTCACATTGGATTTAGCTTACTTAGTTGTTGCTTGACCTTATTTGGGTGTTTGCATGACGATCTTCCTTAGGGCATTAGTGATATTTAGACAACTTGGCATTGTTAGACATGCTAGCCACATGGAGGAGATTGCTTGCTTGAAGATTGCTTTGGATTGGAGGAGGAGCATTTGGCATCCTAGAGGAGGACATTGGGACCTAGAAACACGGGGTAACTTAGATGCTTTCATGGATGCCTAAAGTTGACATGGGGAGGCTGAAGTTGAAACCATGTATATACAGGGGGAATGGACCCAGTGAGTACATGGCTTAGGAGGTTTGTTAGAGTCATTGGAGGCTTTAGCAAGAGCATTGGACACATCTTATAGAGCGCCATTGCATTTGAAGCGCTGCTTGTGGCTAATATCACCTTTGACCCTTACATGTGTACCCTTACAGGTGTAGTGCTCCACACGTGTGAGCCTACACAGTACATGTATCTTTGTAGGTTTCTTATAATCGAACTGGCCAACATATGTATTGTTGGCTTGCCTTGTCTCTCACATATATAGAGGAAAGACAAAATCCTTTCTTTATCATCACTGTACTCTTTGCTTTGCACTTGTCTTCTTGGAGTAAGGCAGTGGGGATCATGACGAAACTATGGAAGAAGTTATGAAGTCTAGGGAGGACATCTTTGTTGGGAATTTACTCTTGTGAGATGCTTGGGTTTGTTCTTGTGAGCTAGATGTTGAAGATGATGATCACCTCTTCACTTCATTATCTTGTGTTAGAGATGTGGGGAGAAGAGTGCACTTGTCTGTCTTTGCGTAGTTCTTTGTACTTTATCTCTCCTATCTTGGAGGTGTTAGGGCTTCTTGGATCATTTCAAACATTTTGAATACTAGGGTTAGGGTTTCATCCCTTGGAGACATTGGAATTAGGGTTTTCTGATTAAACCATAGATTGTATTTGTAGATGAGTGGAGAAGAAGAAATATCTTTCTTTGGAGGATTGGCTGTGTAATGCTTGCTTGTTGGAGCTCCTTGGTGTTGGCTTGTGTTTTCTTGGTTTTCCCTGGCGAGGATTTTGGAGAGCTAGAGGATTGTGCAAGCCTTAGGATGAGGCTACGGTATGTACATGAACTTCATATATATATATATGAAGTTTTCAGCTATACAAAATTGTTTTATTGCAGATTTGATTTTCAGCTATCTATTTCTTTATCATTTGGTAATTTCCGGCACTAGTATATGTTATGCATTTGGCATAACAAAAGGTTGAAATTGTTAAGTGACTTGACACTAATCTTGAAGAAAAGAGGGCAGATTTACTGCTTTAATTAGCACTGTCATAAAATGAATTTCAGATCTGATTTATGCATGATAAGATTGTCCCAAAGGGATGAAACTTGTTGGCACACATTTGGTATCTTTTATCTTGGATGCATTGATGATTGGGGTTGTTTAAAGTTGAAATATTATCTGCTATTGCTATTGTTAAATTTGTATTTTATAAACAGCCCTAAGGCTGAAAATTCATAGGGTTATGATCCTTGACACCTCTAGGAAGGAAGTGAAATTTATATTTTGCTCTAAGTGTCCAAGAATGTGGAAATTTCTACGACCCTACTATTTCTTCCTCCTTTCCATTGTATGGGCCACTACCATAGTCTACTTCTTCCTTGTCATCATTGGTGTTTTGATTTCTCATCTATGTGATCATAATAAAAAATGGAAGCATAACAATAAGCTACATACTACATACTTGTCATGCATCTCGAGGATAACTTGCTGCCAACAATAGAATGAGGAAGAAGAAAGAATGGCAAAGAGCGGGAGAAGAGAACATTCAACATTGAAAATATACTAGTTTGCAACACATAAATTAAAAAAAGAAGAATGGGCTTAGACCCTACCTCTCTAGTTCTCTCCAATAGTGGTTAAATGTAACTATGGTATCCTTCAATCTCCCTTTGAAGCCCTCACAAATCTACTCCTCAATAGCCAACAAGAAGCCCTCTCAAAGCCCTAGCAAAGATGAGTGAAATGAGTGAAAAGAGTGATAGAATGACAACAAATGGACTGACAGTGTGTTTTAATCCATCAAGAAACACTAATCAATGTGTTCTTTTCCTTTGCCATTAGTCCCACAAGTTAAAAAAAAAAAAAAAGTGCCCATCATCTGTGAGTGGTCTTTCCTTTGGGAGCATCTTAGGAGCACCTCAAGAGCGTCTTTTGGAGCATAGTTTGGGATTCAAGTGAAAAGCGGCGGGTGCTCCCATGCAATGTAGGTTGCAACCAATAAAGACTACTTGTCTTTTAGTAGCTTCTATTTTGCATAAGAAAAAGGGTATATTAGTTGGAATGCTTCACTTGTAAAGGTGAATTCAACTATATTTGCCTTTAATGTAAGGAGATGACAAACTATTGAGTTGGTATATTGATTAATTGGATTTGGTGGGATTTCAAATTAATCAATGAAGGATATGGAGATTGATGGATGTAACACACCCAACCCCTAATGCTTGATTAGGGCCGAGGGGTGTCTAGGTTCGACCTCCAAGGTGAATTTATGGAGATGGGGTTATGAATATCCTATTCCTTCAACCATGTCAAAACTCATTTCTGACATCACCATAGTCTTCTTCTCATTGAGAGCTTTCCAATGATATAAATTTTGTCCAAATCCGAGCTCCAGATGTGAAGTTATCCCATTTGAAGATTGTCTTTCAGATGCCACATGGCATTCGTACCACTGGCACGTGACATCCCTTGCCTATGTGTCGCCAGCATGTAACACCATGTCACTGGCACATGGTAGCCTTGGCCCCTCACCACTTCATCGATCGCTTGGCATGCTACATCAAGGTTCTTATCAAGTTGGGCAGTTTTGTGAGGAAAACCTCAATAACCTTGTTTTAGCTTCCCAACATCGATACCCCAAAAGGTTGACCTTTGTACAACACTGTCATCTAATAGGAAAAAACGTCTTTGGTAGCTGATGAGGTTTTAGGTTCTGTTATTATGGAGAGGTAAGCCCTGTGTGAGGGTCTCAGCCTCCCAATAGCCTAACACCCAACAACCGGCTAGCGACCTGTTTACCGTCATATCTTTGCTCCTCCCATTAATTGAATCTCTCTCTTGGTTACTAGACCACTGGCCCACTAGCAATACATGGGAACTCTGCTCGTCGCACTTTCCCAAACTTGATCAACGAACTTCAATTGACTGAGGTATTCCCGTCGATCGATGGACTTGTTGGGGTTCATTAGAATCGGGGAGTTTATGCGGATCCAATATTGGCTGACACATGATACCTGACATTTTGACATCTGATATCCAAGTCAACTCCACCTCAGCTATCACTTGGCTGCCACATCGATGCCACTATGCTCTTTGATCCATGTCATCCTGCTAAATCATCTTGTCACATGGACATGTTATGTCAATGCCATGTCAGGATGCCACTATAGATGTGAGTGCCATTGGAAGGTCTTCTACAATTGCTTGGTGTCTTAGCATGTGGAAGACATTATTTGCCTCTTCTAGTGATTCATGTCTTCTTTCCTAAGTTAGGAAAAGTACAATAATTAAAGTCAATTAATTATTGTGGACTATTGGGTTATTTTCTAAGGATAAATAGTTTAATTATTTAAGTGACTTAGAAATAATCTCAACTGTTGATCTTCAAGATGTTTCTAGAAGTAAGATTCAAGATGTTTCTAGAAGGAATCTTCAAGATGTTTCTAGAAGGATTCAAGATGCTTCTAGAAAGGAGATTGGGGTTTGGGATTTGGACTCAATGAAGATTATAAATGGAGGCTAGCGATGGAGGTGAAGATACAATGAAGAGCGCAAGTTGTTGGAAATAATACTGAGAGGGGGGTGAATCAATATTTCTCTTTAATTAGTATTTTTAACTTCACATTGTCACAGAGCATTAATTATCATTAACATTAAATTAACATAAATCACCATCACATGAACAATAAACAACACCATTCAACAAGGTACAAACATCAAGACAATAGACAACAGATTTTTAGGCAGAAACCCTTCCGTGAGAAGAACCACCGAACGCTTCTTAATATTTGTCTTCAAAAGGTCTACAACAATTAGGAAGTTCCAACTTCCAAGATTCTGAACTCCAATTGATGGAAGCTCCAACCCCTTGGTTTACAGGCTCCAACCTGAAGGATGCTCCAACGCCCTATGCAGGTTCCAACTTGCCCTTGCACTACCCTGCCACCCTAATCAGCCAGCAGACCACATTTCACAATTTTCCGGCTGGATCCACTTGTGCTCAATATCAACCAAAAATCTTTCTGTTGACTCTATCAATCTCCAATACAAGGTCATCAAAAGCTATACCAACTTTTCTTGCTCAAAGGATCAAATCCTATTTCAGCAATAAACAACACCATTCAACAAGGT
Source organism: Pinus taeda (assembly GCA_000404065.3). Classification (NCBI taxonomy): domain Eukaryota; kingdom Viridiplantae; phylum Streptophyta; class Pinopsida; order Pinales; family Pinaceae; genus Pinus; species Pinus taeda. The sequence continues at coordinate 200,027 of APFE031461602.1, forward strand.
ACAAACATCAAGACAATAGACAACAGATTTTTAGGCAGAAACCCTTCCGTGAGAAGAACCACCGAACGCTTCTTAATATTTGTCTTCAAAAGGTCTACAACAATTAGGAAGTTCCAACTTCCAAGATTCTCAACTCCAATTGATGGAAGCTCCAACCCCTTGGTTTACAGGCTCCAACCTGAAGGATGCTCCAACGCCCTGTGCAGGTTCCAAATTGCCCTTGCACTACCCTGCCACCCTAATCAGCCAGCAGACCACATTTCACAATTTTCCGGCTGGATCCACTTGTGCTCAATATCAACCAAAAATCTTTCTGTTGACTCTATCAATCTCCAATACAAGGTCATCAAAAGCTATACCAACTTTTCTTGCTCAAAGGATCAAATCCTATTTCAGCAACATACTTTCTTTGCCAAACATTGCATAAATAATTCTGCCGACAACCCTGTGTCGACTCTCAACATATACGTGTCTCTGTCAAAACAACATCATCAACCAAATCAACTCTGTCTCTACCATCAATGAGAGAACCCTATCATCTTTGCACTGCTTCTTTTCAAAGATCAAACCCTAAAATCTGTCAAGATCATTGTCACTGCACCAACTGCCATACAACCTGAAATCATTATACTGTCCTACAGTCTGCAACTACCCTATGAATGCATCCGTCTCTGAGCCCTGATAGCTTAGCTTCTTTCGGATCTCGATTTGGACAAACAACAACTTTTGAAACTCAAAATAAGCACACTGGATTATACATGAGATCAATTGTTCTACACTTTGCTCCTTTTTGAACCAACTTTAATAGATTGTCAGATTCTGGTATGGTCGCTGGAAACTACTAAATGTATGACAAAATGAACCAATTAGTCAATAAAATAATCCGACTCAATTTCTACTCTCCAATTTTAATGTTGCTTACCAAGAGATGGATTCACCTTATCAACAGATGCCTATTGTGCATAAAGGCTAACTCAGAACTGCTGATCCGAGCTTTAATTAACTTCTTTCAACACTGTCGATTTTGTTATGTTAAACAATCATACAACTCAGCACATGAAGGATCATTCACAAGGAAATGTTCAAACATGGCACAGTATGTCATTGCGACCAAACTACTGTCACTACAGTATCCATGAATCTCCATTGCTGCACCTCTATCGCTACCTTATGTCAGCACATTGCCAGGCTTCCTGTGCATTATCTTTATAGTTCCATCCATCACAAAAACAACGATTTAGACAAGGCTTCCTTCTTCAGAGGAGCGTTAGTGTATTCCTTCAGATCTGTGACAAGGAGATGTCATAAGCCTTATCAGAACTGCTCAGAGATGCTTCATGTCTGTAGTGATTCTATATGCCTTAACTGACCCGTAGCTGCTCCTGCATAACTAACTCACTCCCTGCCATTAATTTTTCAGAACAGTGGTACGCCATTCAACAATGAGGATATTTTGTGTCCAATTTATTCCATCTTCGCATGGTACCTCACTTACTTGAGGTAAGGTCAGAGAAAAGAAAACAATTGTCAATGCATGTCCAAACAGGTGAAATTACCATCATGTGTTTGCTGTCACTCAGAAATCTTCAGATTAGGGATCAAATAGTCACATCAAGCAGCCTTAAGATATGCCTCAAGCTTTGTTTCAGAACAGAATGTAAATTCGCCTTAGATACTTTCAGATCAAATCACAGTCTTCTTAATTTGTATGGACAGGCCCTTAACAGAGATTGCAGAGAATTTGCAAAAAGATGATATTGATGAAGACTGAAACAATATCTTTGAGCAGCCCAATAACAACTCAAAATGTCATACTACTGGCGACCTTTTTCATGCTCAGAATTTACTCTGTGGAAATCTTCAACAATGTCCAAAAATCATTAGGCAAGTCCCTCAAATAATGTTATGACAATATGGTTTGGTTTGTCACAGAGGATTAGACTAACAAGGCCGCAGATACCTTCTTCAAGACAAGCTCAGGTCAACTAGAAAATCCGTACCAGGTCAATAAGCTTCAGATCAAGTCTTTAAGCGCAATCCAAGACACTACTTTCTACTGGTACCTCTTAAGAAGCAAAACATAATGGTGGTCAATGGCTAGAGCTTTCCAACCTTAATAAGAAAGACAAGGAGATGATCATAGGCCCAATCCTTAACTGCTCTTAGCTGAATAAGCTTCTCCTTGGTCGCTTAGGACTGCAACTCCACCCTTCATAATTCTAACAATTACAAACACAGAGAGGCCTATATACTGGCTTATCTCTGGAGGGACCAAGTCCTCTTAAGTAGAGAAGAACCTTGATGTCTTCTGATCAAAACAATGAGACAATTGCAGCTGCTCTTGTCCCATACTTGGCCCAAGAAGGCCCATTCACATTGATAGAATATAAGAAGAGCCTTAGACTTAGATCAACATGTGCCTTGCCTTCACAGATCATCTCCCTCACAACCATCACCGGTAACATGCTTCAGAGAATACCTCTGCATACAACATTCATTCCTCAAAGTAATACAGGCTATTAACTAAGCACAATTATACATTACTTCTAGCGCTTCATTCATACATACTGAACAAATTATCACAACAACTTTGAACTCATCATCACAAACAAGCACAATAACTAGCATAGCAATATTCATAAAGCATTGAAGCAATATCATTTCATTAGCAGAGAAGAGATACACTTGTTTCACTTCAACTTGCTAGAAATTGAAGAAGGGTGAGTCACTCTCTGCCCAACCTTAGGCTTAGCTAGTCTCTCTTGCAACTTGCCACCCCCGAGCCAGATTTCGATGCCTTGAGGAAAAGCTTCACTCAGGGTTTAGCAAGGTTTCAAGTAAGGTAGAAGACATGAAGGCCAATCTCCTTCACATACAAGATTCATGAACTTTGCACTTTGAACACTGAGCTAGGGCCTATTAAGACAACACAAATACGACTATCTAGAGCCTGCATGACTCACTGCCCTTCGGGGGCTGGAAACACCTAATAGGGTTGCTGACCTAACTATCCCTAATATAAGTGATGTAATTTGTTTACATAATCTGATCTAGTTAGACTTTTGAAGGTGAGCTTTGTGTGAAGTACCCTTGTGCCCCTCACATTAGGTATGGTCCATTATGATGCATTTATGGGTATTGTCCCGAAGGATTGTTAATTCCACTTGATGTTGAGAAGGTTTTGTCAGGCGTTGTTATCACAACAACAAAAGCCTTTTGAGAGATGATTTTAATCCCATTCAACAACATTCCAAAGGCCGTCTTACCCAATCCATGTTAAGAATTAACATAAGCAAGACAAGACAAGCAAAGCAACGGAAAAGGCCTTAAACCATTCTCATATATCTGCAATCAAGGATCGAGCATATAATAACCTCCATCAAATCTTTGGAAAAATAACACTACATTTTTCTTCATAGTAGAAACAAAAAAAGTAGCATCATCACTATCTCCTTCCATAGATTTATTTCTATCTTTGCGACCTCCTCTCAATTCATAGCCTCTACAATGTTCAAGATCCATTCGTTTTGTATAGGAGGGTTGTGATCTTCCGCACCATTCATGGAGACCATCCAAAAGCTATAGCAGTGGATGACCCATTTATAAGCAATCCACACTTTTTCTCATGTAGAGAGGGACTGGTTTTTTGTGGTAAAAATTTGAAGGCAAAAACAAGCTCTGAGACTTGGGAAGTGGAGGAGCAACTACATTGTATCAATCAGAGGCACCACAAATATCAAGGTGTTCTCGTTCTCTCCTCTAATCTTCTACTTTCCTAAGTGGGTTAAGATTGAATTTGTAAAGCATTCAATTCAAGGCTATTTGGAAGTGGGAGTGGGAGCGACAATTTTCAGAAGCTTCCTAGTTGGGAGTGTTTTTTTATATAAATAATAATATATATTTTTATATATTTTGGATGCATATATGTCGAAAAAAACATGTAGAATGATGAATTAGTTATAAAAAGTATAAAAACATGGATTAAACCATATAACATCAATCATCTTCATCAACCATAGGTCCACGACATCTCAATTCTCATCAACTTAGTTTCAAAGTTTCAAAATTCAATATATAACATTTGTCATCACTAAAGTTGTAAGTGTAACCATTACCAAACTATAACAAAGAATATCAAACATGAAATGAAACATTTCGCGGAGCATTATATTCAAAATTCATTACCAATGAGTTATAATTACGAACTTCAAATTTCAAACGTAAATTGTCATATATTGTTTACAAAAAATACGATAATAAATATGAAAGAGTTACTAGTTATAAAAAGTACTAGAAACTAGAAAAGACAAGTAAATCTACTATCTACTAAAATTTCTTCCTGCCATGAGAAACTTCTAATTTCTTTTCTTGTGATCTATGAACAATGGGACTCTCCTCCTGCATATCCTAACTCTGCAATGGTCGTGAACCACGTCCAGATTCAAAAGGCACATGACCTCTATGCAATGTTGTAGATAGAGGTGGTGACAAAGCTGGTGCAATTTGAGCCTTGCTAGTGGATGGGGGTGGCATTGTTGTTGATGCTGGTTGATGACTGTCATCCTCATCGTCCAAAAGCTCTGCTTCTAGTTGTTCTAAATGTAAGGCTCCATCCTCCAAAATTATCCTCCTCTTGGTTGTTGTTCCAAGTGATATATGCTCTATCAAATCGAGCCCACTCACAATAATGTGTCAACAACCTCAAGTTGTAGTGTATATAAACCAAGCTTTCTACCTAGTTTTCATTGAGGCAGTTTCTTTTGACATTGTGGATGAAGCTATAAGTGCTCCAGCCTCCAACACCTCTTTGCAGAAGAAGTATTAACCACTTGTGAAAGCACTTTAACTGCCGATTTCGCCAAAGGTCCTCGGGAGCCATACATGTTTCACCATTCAACAAGATCCATTCTATCTCTATCATCGACTACATGCAAAGTACCAAACATTCCAGTTTGACTGAAGTATTTGCTTAATTCTCCACTCAATCTAGCACACTCCTCCCTATCATGGACCAACATGTTTAATGCTAGCAAGTACCGATTTTATACCTATGGATCTGTATGGGGTATTATCCTAGCCCCACCCCCAGGTGCATATTTGGCCAACCAAGATGGAGAGTAGTATTTTGGTGTAAGGAGTTAGGACTTATGCCAAGGCATGGAGTGGAATATTAAGATTATACCACCTTTTGACCACATGTTTGTGAATATGATCATACAAGATGGGATCTTTCGACTGATCAATATCTTTGATTTTCCCTAGCATGTTATCCATCTGTTCATAGACCTCCTCAATCATTGTCGCACCTGTATTTGCAAAACAAATCATGTTATAAATGGGCTTGGTGAACTGCAAAACATGTTGAGAAATCTAGCTGCAACAAGTATATGAGATTTCTCTTTCTTTGATAATTGCTTGTGATGTATTTTTACTTAACTTGATTATCTTCTTCTTTCACTTGATTATTATTAGTATTCTATTCATCAAGCAACTACCAAGCCATAAAGAACAATGAGACAAAGGACACAATATATAGGTGATTAGCTAGGGCCAAAACCTCTCCAACTGAGAGGAAAACCCACAAGAATTCTTCTTTTCTTATAGAATCTTCAATTGACGAATTCCAAGACCTATGACCATTGACCAAGACCCTCCAAGACCAAGTCAAATCTTTCTTCCTTAACAAGCTTTCCTTCCAACAACTTCTGCAATTTTGACCTCCCAACAAATTCTTCTGCAGCTTCGACTTGCCCAACAGATTCTTTTGCAACTTCGACCTGCCCAGCAAATTCTTCTGCAACTTCAACTTGCCCAGCAAATTCTTTTGCAACTTTGCCCTGCCCAACTAATTCTTCTGGAACTTTGATCTGCCCAACAAATTCTTCTGGAATTTTGACCTGCCCAGCAAATTCTTCTGAAACTTCAACCTAATTATTTCTTCCTAGCACTTTGACTTGCCCAACAACACTTCGACTTCCTAGCAACTCTTCGACTTGACCAACAACACTTCGACTTCCCCAACAACACTTCGACTTGCCCAACAACAGTCGAAACCCTAACACAAGAGAGAGAGAGAGAGGCCCAACACTAAGATCTTGCTTTTCTTCTCCTTTTTCGTCCTTTTCCAACTTCTATCTTGAGGAGATCAAAATTTCTTGAGTGTGCTAATGAGGTCGAGTTCCTTCTTATTTATAGGCTTTGGAGGGGTACACATTGCTTCCTTTAGGCCAACTTGTTCACTTGTGTAGGCCGACTTGATGACAAGGTCTTGGAGGGTCTTCTGACTCAAATAAATTTTTCTTTTCAATATGTAACATGCCCAAAAGGGTCTTTCATACATGACAATGTATCATTTGACTTGTAGACTTAATGACAAGCACTAAAATCACTCAATGGGTGCTTGACCTAAAAGTAAATTTCCCTTGAGCATGATACCCATGCCTCAAGAATAACAATAATGAATTTATTTTTCTCTTTTCAATAAATACATAGAATCATGATTACATATGTCATTATGAAGACCAACCCTAGTTACATATTTCAACACTCCCTCTTAACTACGGAGATATTCATAATCCATACAAGGTACTTCGTCATTCTCACATTGAAGAGTTCTCATAAGAAGAGTCAAATTGGTAACCCATCTATTTAGCATCATGTCATCCATTATTGTCACATAGCAAGGCCTTGACTAACAATTCTATCTCTCTACAAGATTAGAGCACAATGCTAGCGATGTTGAAGGAAATGTAACTAGGCTAGGTCTTCATAAATGTAATTTTGATATTTGAATTTATTCAAGAAAAGAGATAATTTTTGTAATTTTTGTCAATGAGTTTCTTGCTCATTGAAAATAGGTCAAGCACATTTTAAAGTGCTTCTAAAAAGTCAAAGTGAAAATGTAATTATCATAAGACCCTTTGAGGGCATGTTACATCAAGTATGTCAATGTACAAGGTCATGGGAACATCTCCAAGATAATTCAAATCCTCTCCTAGCATCAACGAAGTCTCCAATCAACAAAACGATGAATAAAAGTTGAATTATAGTGCAAACTGTAAGTCAACCTAATGGATAGTCATGTCGGCTTGAAGAGGAGGGACATATTTCTATTTATAGAGGCTGTCCACTCCTCAAAAGGACAAGCAACTCACTTTGAAATCCGCACAGAAGAAGAGGGCTGCACAAGACGAAGAAAAGACAAGGAAGAGAGCTACAAGGGCAGCGTAATAAGAAGATAGAACAACGAAGTAAAGGAGGAAATTTCTGAAGAAACTACAGTCACACGTGCAAGGTCAAAGAAAGGTTTGACTGTGGGCATAGCAACAGAAAATAATAGTTCAAGTATCATCACTGTTTGTGTTGGAATTTAAGGTCTACAAGGCCTCCCTCTAAAGCGAAGGAGAGAACCTGACAAATGAAGGAAGAATAGAGAAAGCTGAGGAAGAAGAGTACTGTTTCTAGGGCTAGAAATAGTCACACGTGCGAGGTGCAGTAAGGGTATGACAACAACTAACAGTTCTTTGTTTGGGTGAGAGATCAAGCCTCCAAGGACTCACAAGCCTAGTGAAGGAGCCCATCATTCTAAAGTAAAAAGGACTCTAATTGGAAGACAAAGTGCTGGAAGACAAAGTGTCGGAAGTTGTGTCGATAGTGATAATGCAGAAAAAGGAAGGATTTGGCTTATACTTGGAGGATGTCCTAGTCAAGGGTCTAGGGTTTGGCAGTTGTTCAAATAAGAAGCTTCAATAAGAGAAAGCTTACCAAGGGTTTTCCTCTCAAGAGTGGAGAGGTTTTGTCCTTGGTAGAGAGCCAAACTTTATGTTCTTGTTATTTTGTTTTTGGTAGCAGTTTGATGAAGTTCACACATATGCACTAATAAGAAGAAGAAGAAGCATAAGCTAACAAGAAAAGTAACAAGACTCCACAAATTGTTATCAAGTAACGAAGAATCATCACAACACTACTTTGCCCTAGATTCTTCAACATGGTATCAAAGCTAAGGTGACACATCAAGGAAAGGGAAACTCAAGAACACTCATTAAGGAGAAGCATCAAGCCTAGAAGTCTCAATCACTTCAAGGACAAGAAGGGTCTACTATCCATCATTCATCAAGGAGGTCTACAAAGCTAGAAAAAGAGCCTTACATAAAGACACCTACAAAGAAGAGTAGATTGAATCAAGACCTACATCAAGCTACAAGTTTTCAAGCAAATCAATCATCAAACAAGTCCACTTGGAGAATGCAAATTGAAGGAAATCAAGATCTAGGGAAGACAAGCCATCAAGCTTTCAAGGAGGAAGCAAATCCATTACATCTCGAAATCTATCAAGTAAGTACATCTCCCCTTTTGAATATACATTAATGTCTTTTTGCAAGGAAAGCAGTAAATTGGTAGGTACCAATAACTTTCTTGCATGGAAGAAAAGGACTGATCTACTACTCAAGGAGAATGAACTTCTAGAGCATGTCAAAGGGAATATCACTATTCCTACTAAGGAGTAGACTCAAGCCTTAGCCAAGTACAATAAGGATGAGACAAGAGCTCAAAGGATTCTGATAGAATCATCAAAGACTCTTTCATTCATTATGTCTCCAAGTTTGAGACATCCAAAGAAATTTATGATAAGCTAGTAGAGCTATTCTCGGTATCCACAACTGGAGAAGCAATATCTCTGAGAAATGAATTTTATAAGATGAAGATAACAAAGGAAGGAATAGCTCCCTACTTCATGAAAATCTCTTAAATGAGATATCAACTTCAAGAGCTTGGGGAAGTCATGTCTGACAGATGACCACTGTAGTACTCAATGCTCTACTTGAGGAGTGGGGAAAATTCACATCAAGCATATATGCCAAGAAGGAAGCAACCACTCTCAGTGAAATGTGGTCTCTATGCAGAACAGAGGAAACCAAACTTAAGGCAAAAGAAGATGTGGGATCAAAGGAGCAAGCATTTGTTACCATGGCCAAAAGAAAGGGTAAATTTGGCAAATTTGTTCCACGAAGAGCAAACAACAAAGACATGTCCAAGATCTAATGTTTTGGATATCAAGAATATGGACACTTCAAAAGGAATTGTCCTAAGCTCAAGGATGACAACAATAACAAAAGGAAGAGGGAAGAAGTTCACATAACTCAAGAGATGAAAGAAGAAGGAAAGAAGCAAAAGAAGGAAGATCCTTTGGATCTCTACTATGACAAGGTCAAACTCTTTACTTCTAGACTTCTTTCAAAGTTTTGAGTAGAATATAGGAGCATGTAGGAATAAATTAAATTGCATGGCTAGAATCACCCTCTAGAATCTAGTAGCATGATGTACATAAAGTCCTAGACACTCATGTAGATGTAACATTTATGAGAAGAACAAAAAATGCATAAGCAGAAATATCTTTTAGAATATGGGAGCATGGCAGATACAACTCGAAATATTCATGTAGAAGAAGCATATCTAGTATAGGACTTCATACATGATGAAAGAAAATTGATCATGATAAGAATCTTAGAAGACCAACTTCATCAAAAGAAAGGAAACATTTGCAAGGCAAGGATCTTTAAGATCCTATGATGGAATCTTCAAAAGAAGGTTCATGAACCAAGGCAGATGTCTCATTGGGAATCCCATTCATGGGATTCAAGAAAAGGGATGTTATGTAGGGAAGCTAAGATGAAGCAAGAAGGGCCACACCAAGGTCAGTCAAATCAAGCAAGGATGATCAAGGGAGAATCAAGATGAGAATCTCTTTCACCAAGGACATGCTCGAAGGCATGCACTACAATGCGATGAAGGTCAACAAAAGAATATGCTCACATAAGGAGCATAAGATTGCAGACTAAGAAGCAAGAAGAAATGCTGACAAGTCCAGAAAGCAAGCAATGAAGGAATGCTCTCACAAGAAGCATTAGATGGTTGACCTATCTATCTGAGGAGAAGCAAATGAATAAAAGAGATCAAGCATGTGAAGAACACCATGGTCATCGAGAATCACTATCTGAAAAGGCCTTGAAGATATCTCCCGAAAGAAGGCAGGACAACTCTAATAAAGAAAGAACCCTTGACACCTATGAAGGTCTTGGAGATACAAAAGGTACATATAACTGATTCTACTCTACAAAGATGTCATGATGAAGAAGTCATCCAACAAAGGAAAAAGCATTGTTGAAGCAATATCAGGATGAAGTCATGATGGGTACTAGGTCAAAGCATGTAACCTAGCAAGTACTATGAATCATCCATGAGAAGAGTATTCTGAAGCATGGACAAGATGACAAAGGAGTAGCCAATATGACAAGAAAACTTGATAGTCATTTTCCACAAAGCAATGACATGACAAACCAAGAAGGAAATTGATCGATGGATGGTGCCCTACCTAGAAGAAGTTTGAACAAAGAATTCATGACATCAAGAAAGGAGATCAAGCAGCTGAAGGACCCATGAAGAAGAAGTTGCTGATGAAGGAAAGAGCCTTCAATTAAGAGGGAGCTCCGATAGGGCCCTGATCAAGAGGGAGTTTTTGGATCCCCCTTGATTACAAAGGAGTGAAAATTGTGCTTTCCATTTCATGGGTCATGCACTAGACCAGGACTAATAATCGTAAGTCTAGATGAAGGCCATGAATGGAAATGAAGACACAATATAGACATACCATTCTTGTCTTCACTTGAGGAAATAATGGGAGGATTAGGTAATCATATGGCATTCGATACTCTTTGAGGATGTGTAGGGCATCCAAGACAAGAGTAGGCAAAAGGACCGATATTCTTTGAGGGTTGGGAACCCAAGATAAGAATAGTCCTAGAAGGTCATACTCGGAGATCACCTGGGTGGGTATGTACCTTGAGAGACAATGATGAAGGTGTCTATAAATCATTGGTCTCGCCAACATTGTAGCTCATGGTCTCATAAAGAGATGGAGCTGTTAGTCAAGGCCTTGCACTATGACAATGCTGATGGATATGATGCTATAACAGATGGATTGCAAATCAGTTTCTCTTATGTGAATTCTTCAAGATTGAAAATTGCCAAACACCTTGTAATATTGTATGAATACCTCCCTAGTTAAGAGGGAGCGTTGAAGGAAATGTAACTAGGCTAGGTCTTCATAAATGTAATTTTGATATTTGTATTTATTCAAGAAAAGAGAAATTATTTTTGTAATATTTGTCGATGAGTCTCTTGCTCATTGAAAATAGGTAAAGCACATTTTAAAGTGCTTCTAGAAAGTCAAAGTCAAAATGTAATTACGATAAGACCCTTTGGGGGCATGTTACATCAAGTATGTCAATGGACAAGGTCATGGGAACACCTCCAAGATAAGTCAAATCCTCTCCTAGCATCAACGAAGTCTCCAATCAACAAAACGATGAATAAAAGTTGAATTATAGTGCAAACTGTAAGTTGACCTAATGGACAGTCATGTTGGCTTGAAGAGGAGGGACATACCTCTATTTATAGAGGTTGTCCACTCCTCAAAAGGACAAGCAACTCACTCTGAAATCCGCACACAAGAAGAGGGCTAGACAGGACGAAGAAAAGACAAGGAAGAGGGTTACAAGGGAAGCATAATAAGAAGATAGAACAACGAAGTAAAGGAGGACATTTCTGAAGCAACTACAGTAACACGTGCGAGGTCAAGGAAGGTTTGATTGCTGCCATAACAACAGAAAAGAATAGTTCAAGTATCATCACTGTTTGGGTTGGAATTTAAGGTCTACAAGGCCTCCCTCTAAAGCAAAGGAGAGACCCTCACAAATGAAGGAAGAATAGAGAAAGCCGAGGAAGAAGAGGACTGTTTCTAGGGCTAGAAACAATCACACGTGCGAGGTGCAGTAAGGGTATGACAACAGCTAATAGTTCTTTGTTTGGGTGAGTGATCAAGCCTCCAAGGACTCACAAGCCTAGTGAAGGAGCCCATCATTCTAAAGTAAAAGGCACTGTAATTTGAAGATGAAGTGCTGGAAGAAGTGTTGGAAGATGTGCCGGAAGTGACAATGCAGAAAAAGGAAGGATTTGACTTATACTTGGAGAATATCCTAGTCAAGGGTCTAGGGTTTGGCAGTTGTTCAAATAAGAAGCTTCAATAAGAGAAAACTTACCAAGGGTTTTCCTCTCAAGAGTGGAGAGGTTTTGTCCTTGGCAGAGAGCCAAACTTTGTGTTCTTGTTATTTTTCTTTTGGTAGCAGTTTGATGAAGTTCACACATATGCACTAATAAGAAGAAGAAGCATAAGATAACAGGAAAAGTAAAAAGACTCCACAAATTGTTATCAAGTAACGAAGAATCATCACAACACTACTTTTCCCTAGATTCTTCAACAGGCGAGACCAGTGATTTACAGACACCATCATCATTGTCTCTCAAAGAACATACCCCATCCGAGTGTTCACAGGATATGTCCTTCCAGGACTATTCTTATCTTGGATTCCCAGTACTCAAAGAATATCGGTCCTGTACGACTACTCTTATCTTGGATGCCCTACCACATCCTCAAAGAGTATCAGATGCCAGATGCTTACCCAATCCTCCATTCTTTCTTCTCAAAGTGATGACAAGAATGATGTGTCTACCTCTCCCTCTCAACTAGGGAGGATATACCCATCCCTACAAAAGGAATGTGCCCAAGTTCCCTCTCATCCCGAGACTTGTCCAAGCTTCCTCTTAACCAAGGGCTTACTTCCAAGATCCCTCTTAACCAGGGACTTGCTTCCAAGCTCCCTCTTAACCAGGGACTTGTTTCTAGCAACAACTATATATTCTTTGGTGGAGATCATGGGACCTAGAGCTGCTTGTAGGGCTCCTCCTTTCAATGTCATGAATTCCTTCTTCATTATTATGGAGCCTTCATATTTTCTTTGTAGGGCATCGACCATCCATCACTTTCCTTAACAACCAATGTCAGTCATGTCATCCTTTTCTTCATCGAAAAGTGATCTTCTAGTCCACATCTGATTTTCCTTCATACAACTACCTTTTCCACATCATGTTTCTTTTAGGATCTTCTATCCCACCACATGAGTGCTAGTTGTAGGTGACATCTATTGGAAAGTAACTAGGTTCGGTCTTCATAATGACGTGTAATTGTGATTTTATGTAATTGATGAAAAGAAGAAAAATAAAGTTATTATGCTAATACTTGTCTCATGGGTTTCATGAACAAGGAATTTTATATTAGTAATGGTTGCCATTGTGAGCCTTCAGGATTGAGTCATCTAGTTATAAAAGTCTAATTGAGTCTATGTCATGTATGAAGGACCCTTCTTAGGCATGTTACAAATTAATTTGAGTCATTAAAAGAGTCAAAGAAACCCTCCAAGATCAAGCCCAAGAATCCTCTTCATGTCGGCCCTAAATGAAATAATAAAGCTTCTCCAAAAGGCATGTTGGACTTATCTCCTAGATAGGTTGGCTAATTTATGGGCAAACCACTATATAAGGTTGCCCGTCTTCATTTCAGGACAACAATTTGGTCAAGGGTCTGAGACAACAAATGAGTGAGAGAAAGGGTCTGAAACAAGAAAGGAGTGCGAGAAAGGAAGACATAGAAGTTTGTTATCCAGCGCAGCAAGAGAAAGAGAAATCTGAGATGTCTTTGGCATCATTCATGGTCATTTATCCGCACGTGTGACAGTGGTTAGGGTACTGCAGTAAGGGTTACAACAGTCAGCAACAAAAGCAAAACAAAAGATCTATCTACTAGCCGAAGTCACAAGGATAAGACTCATAATAAAGAGAAGAAGAAGGGGATCTCCAAATCATTCCAAAGAAGCTCACACGTGTGTTCTGCAAGGGAACAGTTAGGCCAAAAGTTGCAGGTTTGTGGAGGAAAGCAGAGCCAAAATTGGAAGTACTAGAAATCAATTTGACTAGTGTTGACTTGGTCAATAAGGAGAAGCAGTGAAGAAGGGTGTTGTGGCTTGATCTTGGAGAGGTTGTTGTGTCAAAGGTCTTGGTATTGGTCTTGGTATTTGTCAACTGGAATCTCTAGAAGAAGAATTTGTTCAGGTTTTCCTCTCCAAACGTGAGAGGTTTTGGCCTTGGCTAACAACCTATATTCTGTGTCTCTTGTCTCTTTATGGTTTATGCGTTGGTATCTGTTTGATGAAGAAGAACACTAATAACCTAAGAAAAAGAATATCCTAATCTAAAGAAGTAAAAGAACTCTCAAGCAGTTACTAATAAAAGAGAAATCACGTAATCTCTATGCCCTAGATTTCTCAACATGGTATCGAGCTAAGGTGACAAAGTCAAGGAAGGGCATCTTATCAAGAGACACAAAAGGATCAAATTTCAAGGAAGGCATCAAAGCAAAGATCATCTTGAAGTCAAAAGTAGTCTTCAAAGAAGCATTGGGATCATCGTCAAGACAAGAAGGCCAAAATCCTACATTTACTCAAATTGTAGAGATCTACAAATCTGTTGAAGAAAGTTTAAGTAGGTTCGGTCTTCATGACATTGTAATTATGATTTTTGTAAAATGAATTTATTATTCCTTGTTGCATGGGTTTCATGAGCAGAAGGTTTCTTTATTTAGTGGCTCCCATTGGGAGCCTTAGGATGTCAAAGAGTCAATGTCATGTATAGAAAAGTTTAAACAACCCTCCAAGACAAGCACAATCCTCCAAGACAAGCACAAGAAGAAGTCTGCAATCAAAACAATGAAAAGAACAATCAAATCGGCCAGCAAAACAACATAAATAATAGTCATGTCGGCTCAAATGAAGTGACACAATAGTTTGCACTCATGTCAGCATATTTATGGAGGCATAACCACTATAAATACCCCATTGAACTTCAGATAAAGTATAGGAAAAATCTCAGACTAGTCTGCAACTTCAGATGGGTACAAGAAGTGCAGGAGGATAGAATATTGGTGATAGTTACAGTGATAACTTTGAACATCTCCTTGAAATCTTAGACAAGTAACTTAGTGCAGGAACCTCGAATGAAGGCAGAGTTACAGTATTTCGGTTGGAGGACTCTAAGATTCTCGAATGGGTATTATAGAGGTATATACTATCTCATAGTCTCGGCATAAGTACAAGAAGGATCTCAATACTCTGTCTCATCATATATATACTATAAACACAGTCACAATGATTATTGTCTCACAATCTTAGTGTATTCATGAAGAAGAGGATCTTCGTGGTCATACAATCTCGACATATCTTCTAGATACAATCATGATCCCAGTCACAATCATGGTCTAAAAATATCTCGTTGGTAGTGCAAAAAGGTGCAATAATGATGGAACAATAATAATGACGCTGTAGAGATGACTTCAGTGAGAAGGCTGCAATGATCTAAGTGAAACAATGATAAAGCAGTAGTGATGATGATCTCAACATCAACGAAGAAGAGGATTGATGTCTTGGTCTTGGAGCGGCATAGTAGTTCAAGGGTCATGGTCTTGGTATTCGTCAATTGGAATCTCTATAAGAAGAATTTTGTGTGGGTTTTCCTCTCTAAGAGGGAGAGGTTTTGGCCCTGGCAGAATGCTAACATCTTATGTTCTTGTCTCTTTGTTCTGGTAGCTATTTGATGAGCTAAAGAAGACACTAGCCCTACTAATAATAAGTGAAGATCGAAATAAGAAGAAAATTGAATATCACCTCACAAATAGTTATCATGCTAAGAAGAATCTCATTAATTACACTAGCCCTAGATTCTTCAACATGGTATCAGAGCTAAGGTGCTGAAGTCAAAGGAAAGGCAACAAAGGAGACATTCAATGATCAACTTCAAGAAGGGCATCAAAGCAAGTTGAAGGGCTGTGTCAAAATTGAAGGATCAGTCTACAAACAACACGGGTTTTTGTCTATGCAACCAAGGAGACAGTCTACAACAACAATTTTGTCTCCACGGCCATCATCAAAAGGCCAGCAAGACCCTCATCAAGATGTCCACAAAGCAATGAAGCTCAAAGGACCTCAAAATCGAAGACTACATCATCCTGAATAAGGTCGGAGTCCTAGAAGTAGTCTTGATCTAAACCACAAAAGAAGGCAAATTGAAGGCATGGACATCTTTAAAGGATCATCTCCTTGCCCTAGAAGATCATCTGAGGAAGTAGAAAATCATCCTCATCAAAAGGAGCAACCTCTTCTATTGGGGAAAGACTCTCTCATTCAAAAAGAAGATCGTCCAAGAAGAAGAACTAATATATCTTCTTCAACCATCATCAAAGCAATCAAGGAGAAGATTTCATCTTCACATGACAAGTAAGCATCTTTTCAATTTATAAAATTGCTTAAATGACTTCATGAATTGCAAGGACATCTATAGGTTGATGGGTCATCAAGATTCCTTGCATGAAGAAGAAGGATAGACATAGTCCTCTAAGTAGTTGAAGTCATTAAACACATCAAAAAGTCTCCTTTGAATTTATGGAAAGGGATATGTATGAAAGATCCCCTCACGTAGCAATATTGGAGACATCAAAGTGATGTAGATGATAAAATCATTCTCTTAAGGTGCAATGAAGGTCACATGAAATCTGATCTGCATGAAAGTAAACGGTATCAAAGGATGTAGGATATCTTCATAAGGTCTCATATACAAGATCTAGGAGGGAAGATAGCCATCATTGATCTATAATGCACTAACAAGGTAACAAGTATCCATGGGATAAAGAAGTTACCTCATTCGACAACTTATGGTCTCTATGCTAAATAGAGAAAGACAAGTTGATGGCAAAAATATTGAAGGTTAAAGGACTAAAACATGTGCAGAGAGGAAAGGGAATTTTGGTCCTCAAACAAGGCAGAATAGGTATAGCTAAAATTATGGAAGCTCATATCACCAGAGAGATGGAGGAAGCTGAAGAAAAGGGCCGAGGAAAGAAGGAGTAACAGATCTCCACTATGATTGTGACAGTATCCCTCACAAAAGGGTCCTATCATAGGCTCTTGTTATAAGATATGACAATGATAATAAGAGCTCGTGGCATCACCATGGGAATCATGTAGGACAAAATTCATGGCAGACAAACATGAAGGATATAGCTCTTGGGAACTTCAGTGAACATTGAAGGAAAGGAAGAAGTCATCCAGAACAAGGTTCATCATACATCAAACGGGAAACATCTGCTAGATGGGGATATACAAGATCCTCAAGATTCTCTAATGGAATCCTCATCGAAGGGTTCACTAATCTAGAGAAGAAGCAGGTGTTTCATCAAGAACTCCAACTTATGGAATTCGTGGGATGATGGTATGATGTTTTCAGATCAAGGGATTGAAGATCTTTTCAATCAAGGAAGCTGTTGGAAGAAGCATAGATGACCGAAAGGTAAAAATGAGGTATGTATGCTTGTGTTTAATATTATAATGTCATGTCATATGGTTGCAGGTAACATGGATCATTGCTTCTACCTTAAGAAGCATGATCAATAAGAAAAAGGATCTCCTCCTCTCAAAGGATGTAGGAAGTCATAAGTCAGACTAGATGAAACCAACATAATATGTCCTCATATGAAGCATGAGGTGGTTGACTACAATTAAGAAATTCTGATTGAAAGCACCTGGGAAGGAAATGTGTGAGGAAGGAAGAGATCGTGAGATATGCAACCCTAATGAAGGCAATCAACATCCAAAGACCAAGAAGACTTAACTAGGAAATCTCCCAAAAAGATATGAAGACTCCGATGGAAAAGATGAAGACCATTGACAATGGATATCTTTGGGAGATGTGTCAACATGTATGTAGGATGTTGATACCTACATGAAGATGTCATGATGAAGAGCCATCTCGTAAGGTATGATTTGGTTTAATATGATTTTTTGATTTCTTGAATAATATCTGAATAATGCAGGGCTACTCGAACAATAGTTGTAAATACAAGTACAACTAGCATTCATGTGATGGATGGACGAAGCATGATGAGAAAGAAGTAGTCATATAACGAAGGTTCCAGATATGAAGAAGGCCACTTTTCATGAAGAAAGGAATGACATGATGAACTAAGGAGGAAAGTGATTGATGGTTGTTGCCCTACAAGGAAGAAGCTCAACTAATTTTCATGACATCAAGGAGAGAAGTTGATCAAGTAGCTGAAGGACACATGAAGAAGAAGTTGCTGATGTATAGAAGAGTCCCTAGCTAAGAGGGAGCTCTGACAGGTCCCTGATCAAGAGGGAGTTTGGATTGGATCACCCCCGATTAAAAATGAGTGAGTTGTGTTTTTCTATTTCATGTGTCATGCACTAGACCAGGACTAACAGCCGTAAGTCTAGGTGAAGGCCATGAAGAGAAATGTAAACACATGATATCCTCCCTAGTTGAGAGGGAGAGAGAGACACAACATTCTTGTCTTCACTTTGGAAGAAAGAATGGAGGATTGGGTAGTCATCTGGCATCCGATGCTCTTTGAGGATGTGTAGGGTATCCAAGACAAGAGTAGGCAAGTAGACCGATATTCTCTGAGGGCTGGGAACCCAAGATAAGAATAATCCTAGAAGGTCATACTCAGTGAACACCCGGGTGGGTATGTACCTTGAGAGACAATGATGAAGGTGTCTATAGTCATTGGTCTCACCAACATTGTGCTCTGATCTAATGAGAGATAGAGCTTTCAGTCAAGGCATTGTGGAAACAATGTTGGTTACTATGATGCTATACAGATGGGTTACCAATTCGATTCTTCTTATGAGAAATTCTTCAGATTGAGAATGACCAAGTACCATCATGAATACCTCCCTAGTTAAGATGGAGTGTTGAAGAAAGTGTAAGTAGGTTCAGTCTTCATGACATTGTAATTATGATTTTTGTAAAAGTAATTTATTATTCCTTGTTGTATGGGTTTCATTAGCAAGAGGTTTATTTATTTAGTGGCTCCCATTGAGAGCCTTAGGATGTCAAAGAGTCAATGTCATGTATAGAAAAGTCTAAATAGCCCTCCAAGACAAGCACAATCCTCTAAGCGCAATAAGTTTGTAATCAAAATGATGAAAACAACAGTCAAGTCGGCCAACAAAATGACATAAATAATAGTCATGTCGGCTCAAATGAAGTGACACAACAGTTCACACTCATGTCGGCTTATTTATGTTGGCACAACCACTATAAAATTTAAATACCCCACTGAACTTTGCAGAAAGTACAGGAAAAATCTCAGACTAGTGTGCAACTTCGGATGGGTACAGGAAGTGCAAGAGGATAAAATCTCGGTGATAGTTACAATGATAACTTCGGACATCTCCTTCGTGCAGGAACCTCAAATGAAGACAAAGTTACAATATTTCGGTTGGAGAAGGACTCTAAGGTTCTCGGATGGGTATTACAGAGGTATATACTATCTCACAGTCTCGGCATAAGTATAAGAAGGATCTCAATACTTTGTCTTAGCATATATCTACTATAAACATAGTCACAGTGATTATTGTCTCACAGTGTTAGTGTATTCATGAAGAAGAGGATTTCAGTGATCATACAATCTCGGCATATCTTCTAGATACAATCATGATCCCAGTCACAATCATGGTCTAGAAAGATCTCGTTGGTAGTGCAACAAGGAGTCATAA
Source organism: Pinus taeda (assembly GCA_000404065.3). Taxonomy (NCBI): domain Eukaryota; kingdom Viridiplantae; phylum Streptophyta; class Pinopsida; order Pinales; family Pinaceae; genus Pinus; species Pinus taeda. Next base: position 219,547 of record APFE031461602.1, read on the forward strand.
TCATGTTCTAGAAAGAGTTCTATCACTGTATCAAATCAGGATAGACTTCAAACTTGTGAACAAAGAGCTATCAGGAAGACCTCTGGACAGTGGCAGTTTGTAGCCAGCAAGGAACAACGAGGACCTCGGTCAAAGCGCACTGACCGAGGCCCATGGAGACCGCGCAGGACGTAAACTAGCAGTTAGGAAGTTCGGATCAGAAAACGAAGGCCGTTTTTAATGCGCGCGCTAAGCGCTAATCGCGTATTGCTGGGAAAAACCCCTCGAAATGAAAAGGCCCTGAGGGCTCGGTCATAAGGAAAAGCCGAAAACCGTGGAAAAAGTGCTGAAGCGAAAGGCGAGTCTCGCGCCCCAAAACCGGCGGAATATCAGAGGCATGTTGGGCGGTAAGCGGAATTGTCAGGAGACCCAGCGATGCCATACAGTGAACGACGCGTGTCTGGAGGATGAGAGAGAAAACCGCCTCTCATCGCGGGCTAACGTCCGAGCAAGTCAACCGCGCGATATGAGCGATAACCGTAGGATCTGGAGGCCCCAGATCTAACGACGAAGATTGCGCCCGATGAATGACTGGATTTGGAGGGAGAATTAAGTTGCGGTGTATCAAAGTCTAAAGTCCAATTTGACCGCTGAGTTGGCGGATGAATCATTATACAACGTAACCGAACTACCGAACCATTTGAGGAATAGCTGGCGCAGTTTGTGAGAGGACAAGTGGCCACTTCCCTGCGAGACGTTACACAGTGATGATGACGTAGAGGCAGGGAACTCCAAGCGAACAGCAGCAGGCGATCCGAAGGGACAGAAGAGGAAGCGAACAGTCATGAGACAAATTGGCTTTAAGCCATGAACAAATAGAGAACAAAAAATGCAAGCGAGCACTGTAAGAAAGAAGGAGACGGTGAGACAGAGTGACAGAATAGAGAATAAGCAAGAAGCAGAAAACAAAGAGTCGAGCTAACCTGCAGAGTATGGTAGCATTGAGCAGACAGAAGGCTTGTGAGGTTCGAGCGATTCCTGAGAGGATATCTGTCGGGAACTGCGTACCAAATTGGACTCATCCCATTCAAGACCAGTTGGGGTCGAGACTTGGTAAGGAAGAGTCTGTGCACTCTAGTGGCTTGGGGAATCCAAGAACCACCTTGCTAAGCATCATCTGTTTCAGGAGACTCAAATTGAGCTCCTCATTGTAAAAAATTTGCTTTAAAGACACAATAAGAAAAGACCACCACTGAAAGATGAATTGAAGACATAGCCCATGAGGATTGGGTGAACTCGTTAATTTGTTGTGTTTTTGTATTTTCTTACTGTGTTTCTCTTACTATTTTCCATTTTCCAGTGTTTGTGTATTTTGCGATCTGATCAATCCGTTGCCTAAGATAACACAGACACACACCAGCACATGAGTCTGTAATACCTCCATTCATTAATTAATTAACTGAGATCACTCATGAGTGATTATCAGATCAAGTGGTATCAGAGCCCTAGGCTGTTAAGGTTAGACAAGTTTGTGTTGGATTTAGCTGTTGAATGCTAACTAGATCAAAGCTCAAATTAGGAGAAGAAGAGTTGGTCAAAACTAATCTTGAAATTGGGAGAGTCTATCATCGGAAGACAATGTCAGAGGAAGGTTCTGTGGAGCCAGACCCTCAATTCTTAGATAGTTTCCTAGCCCTAAGGTCCATGGTAGAGGAAATGTATAAAGACTTTAGAAAACATAAAGATGAAGATTCATTAGGCTCCAAACAAGACAAAGGAGAAGATGAGTCTCTCCTTCATGACCACTCAAAAGGCAAAGGGAAAGAAGAAAGCTTTCTCATACCTTCTAATAGCTCTGAACACAAAAGGAAGGCATCTTTGATTAAACTAGATGCTAAATTTGATTTACCTATATATGATGGAGAGTTGAATGCAGAAAAGCTGGACAATTGGTTTAGACAAATTGATGTTTATTGCAGAGTGCAGAATATTGATTCAGACAAGTGCAAGATTCAGCTGGCAAGCCTATGCCTTGGAGGCACTGCTTTAGTTTGGTGGGAAGGCAGGACCCAAGCTGACATGAAGAGACATGGTAAGACTATCTCTGTCTGGAGTGAATTTGTTTTTGTGATCAAAAAACAATTTTATCCATTGGCCTACATGCAGCAAGCCATGATGAGCTGGCAAACTCTTCAACAGTTGAAAGGGAAAAGTGTACAGGGATACACTCAAGAATTTAGAAAGAGAGCATTGACTCTAGGAATCTCATTAGACTCACTTGAGACTCTGTTGAAGTACATTGGTGATCTACACAGCTACATGAGGCACACTATCCTCATGTTTAATCCCACTAGTATAGATGAGGTATCTGTACATGCTACTCATCTAGAAGCTAGAGGAAAGAATGGAAGTCTAGAAGTTGGGGGATCATTCCAACCCACTGTCAGCAAGAATAAGGAGAAAAGAAAGCAGAAATGGAAAGCTAGGAAGGCTAACACTGCACAGAAAAGCAAGGCTTCATGCACTCATCGTAAAAAGGATAGGCATGATGATGAGCATTGTTGGATTCTGCATCCGGAGCTAAGACCTAAGAAGTTCGAGGGCAAGAAGAAGAAGAAGACTGCTGCAACTATTCAGAAAGACTTGGGGTCAGACTCCGGAGATGAAACAACAATTGCAACCACAGGTATAAGAGGTAAGAATTCTAAAGCATCCACTAGTAATTCTGCACAATCTACTATTGATGAAGAAAATGAGAGAAAAAGACACGAGCTTTTCCATATTCGAGTTATTTCCAAACATCAAAAGATTAATACTTTTTTTGATAGTGGCTCACAAATAAATTTAATTTCTGAAGCAATTGTAAAGAAATTGGGATTAGTGACTACACTGTTGAAATTTGGTACCGGAGGACAGGTGGTTCCTTAAGGCTTTGATCTTTGGTCTAGGGAAAAGTGTCCAAAAGAATTTAATTTTTTCTCCTAAAGTAACTTTATAATTTTTATAAAGTTAAATCTAATTTAAAAGTGACTTTAAGTGATAAAGTTACTAAGTCTAATTTTAAAGTGACTTTTATAAAGTCAATGAAAAATAAGAAAGGAAAAGTGACTTTGGAAATAAATGACTAAGTGGGTCTT